>CAUYQU010049441.1:0-11503 GCA_963574635.1 Cheracebus regulus | reverse complement strand
GGGCTGGGGTCGCGGAGGGAGCTTCCTTCTTTCCTGGGCAGGACGCACTGGCCGCCCGTCTGGGGCTCAGGCTGGTGTGGGATGCCGCCGGCCCGATGAGAAAATAAAGCCATATTGAATGATCGCCACCACCGTCTGGTCTGGGGGCTGTGAGGATTGGATTGTGGCAGCTCTTGGGGGGCTCGTGTTCCTCCAGGGGGTGACAGGAGGGGCAGGGCTGTGTGCAGAGTGCGTCACCGACTTGTCTTCTGCTGGAGGGAGCCGCGAGCCTGTTGGGAGCCAGGCCTGTGCCCGAGGTGGCTGGGCGTGCGGGAGACTGACGCTCTGGCCACCGCTCTTGCCGGGCCCGGCAGCCTTGCTCTCTCCCGCCTCTCCCAGGAGGGCCTGCGTACAGGGTCTCATGGGTGATGGGTGGACTCGTTTCTTGGGCCACCATCACAAAGCACCACCAACGATGGGGCTCAGAACACCAGAACTCCGCCCTCACCATCTCCCAGGCCACAAGTCCAAAGTCAGGGTGTGAGCAGGACCCTGAGGGCGAGCGCTTCCTGCCTCCCGCAGCTTCTGGGGCTCCTAGCGTCCTTGGCTTGTGGCCACATTGCTGCAGCCTCCACCTCGTCTCTGTCTTCCCAGGACCTCCATCAGGTTGGCTCAGGGGCCACCTCCTCCAGGAAGGCGCCGCCCTAGCTCATGACCTCTACCTAGATCCCACTCCCAACTGAGGTGAAAGGCTCAGGTTCTTTTGGACACACTCTGGGGTGACTGCAGCCCTGGACAGTGGGCAGTGGGCTGTGTGAGGCTGGCTCCCAACACCACCCCAGGTTCCGAGGGGTCCCAGCTGGGTGCTGTCCTTGGCTAGTTTTGTTTACTGAGGGCGTGTACAGCGAAGATCTGGGGTTTGTCCCTCCTGGTCTGAAGCCCTGGTGACCCTCCTGGGGTCTAAGCCCCTACCTGGCCTGCCCATTTGCCAGACTCAGTAAATGCTGGCGGAGCTGCTATGTGTCCCTGGCCGGAGATCCGTGCTGTGGAGGAGGGAGGACAGGCAGAAATGTGCTGGTGAGAAGATGCAGCAGAGAGATAGCTGGGGGTGGGGGAGGCTGGGGCGGCCGAGGAGGTGACCCCGAGGGCGGCAGGAGCCTGTGGACTGTGGGTGCAGGGGACGGTGTCTGAGCTGCGACCTGAATGAGGAGGCCCAGCCCAGCTGTGCAAAGGCCCTGGGGCAGGGTGGTGCCTGGCGTGTTGGAGGAGGTGCAAGAAGCCTCGTGTGGCTCGAGCAGAGGGAGTGAGGGTGGGGAGGGGACAGGGCAGGTGGTGCAGAGCCTGGTGGGCCATGCAGAGGACTTGGGCTTTGACCCTGAGGAAGGTGGGAGCCATGGAGGGCTGCGGGCTGAGGAGGGACAGGCCCTGACTCGGGTGTTTCTGGGCGCCCTCTGATGGCTGCTGCAGGGAGTATAGATGGGGGTGGCAAGGGTAGGACCTGGTGGAGGGGACGGCTGGCCTGGGTAGGCGATGCTGGCGCTGGGCCAGGTGGCAGCAGAGAAGGGTGGGCTCATCCTGTTCCCCTCCCACCCCTGCTGTGTTCCTGGGGCTACAGAGATGCTTCTGGAACCAGCGTGTGGCCCGGACCCAGAGGCCTGGACTGCCGGGGGCTTCCTGACCAAGACTCACATCCCCACAGTCAAAGCTGCCTCTTCTCAGACCTGGGAACGTCAGAGACTGGCAGGAACCCCACCCAGCGTCCTCTAGGAATCGGGGACAGAGCCTCCAACCCAGCACGGGGTCTCTGCCTCCCTAAAACACATGGCGGGAGAGGATTGTTGAGTAGAGGAGAGGGATGGGATGGAGCCAGAGTGAAAGGAAGGCAGAACAGGGTTGCTGGGAAAGAAAGAGGTTCGCCTGGCCACGGAGCATGGCGCCGCTGGCCACTGGGGACGGGGTGGGGCGGGGGACAGTGCCCAGGTGGAGGCCAGGCTTGGCCCCTATGTGCTACGTGGCCCAGGGGTATGGGGGCTGTGCCTCCCTGGGCCAAAGTTTACTAGTTTAGGGGGCTCTAGGGTCCACATCTTTGACCTTGGGGTCCTGTGTGACCCCCATCAGCTTAGTAAGACTAAGAGTAGACAGTGGCTGCCCCCTCTGTGCAGGTGGAAGGTGGCTTTGGCCCCATCATAGACTCAGGCAAAACCCATTTCAAAAGAAAGAGCAGCTGGTCACGGTTGCTCAGGCCTGTAATCCCAGCACTCTGGGAGGCTGAGGTGGGCGGATCACGAGGTCAGGAGCTCGAGACCAGCCTGACCAACATGTTGAAAACCTGTCTCCTAAAAATACAAAAATTAGCTGGACATGGTGGCGCACGCCTGTAGTCCCAGCTACTCAGGAGGCTGAGGCAGGAGAATTGCTTGATCCCAGAAGGTGGAGGTTGCAGTGAGCCAAGATCACACCATTGCACTCCAGCCTGGATGACGGAGCCAGACTTAGACTCAAAACAAACAAGCAAAAAGGTCTTGCTGTGTCACCCAGGCTGGAGTGCAGTGGTGCAGTCATAGCGACCTGCAAACTTGACCTCCTGGGCTCAGCTGATCCTCCTGCCTTAGCCTCCCAAGTAGCTGGGACTGCAGGTGAATGCCACCATGGTGAAACCCCGTCTCTACTAAAAACATACAAAAACTAGCTGGGCGTGGTGGCGCACACCTGTAGTCCCAGCTACTCGGGAGGCTGAGGCAGGAGAATTGCTCAAACCCGGGAGGCAGACATCGCAGTGAGCCAAGATGGCACCACTGCACTCCAGCCTGGCACCTGGCAACAGAGCAAGATTCTATCTCAAAAAAAAAATAATAATAATAAAGCAAAAAAAAAGTCCATACATATTTGAATTTTAAAATAGAGGCCAGGCGTGGTGCTTTGACCCCAGAACTTTGGGAAGCTGAGGTGGGAGGATTGCTTGAGGCCAGGAGTTTGAGACCAGCCTGGGCAACGTGGCGAGACCCTGTCTCCACAGTAATAAAAATAAAAATTAGCCAAGCGCAGTGGTGCATGCCTATGGTCATAGCTACGAGGGGGGCTGAGGCAGGAAGAATACTTGAGTCCAGGAGTTGGAGGCTGCAGTGAGCCATGATCACAGCACTTCAGCCTGGGTGACAGAGGAATATACTGTGTCAAAAAGGTTTTCTTTTTCTTTTTTTTTTTTTTTTTTTAGATGGGGTTTCACCATATTGGCCAGGCTGGTCTTGAATTCCTGACCTCATGGTCCACCCACATCGGCCTCCCAAAGTGCTGGGATTACAGGCGTGAGCCACCGCGCCCGGCCAAAAATGTTTTCTTCAATAAAAGTTTAAGTGAAATTTGTTGGCTGGGCGCAGTGGCTCGCGCCTGTAATCGCAGCACTTTGGAAAGCTGAGGATGGCAGATTGCTGAAGGTCAGGAGTTTGAGACCAGCCTGGCCAACATGGTGAAACCTCGTCTCTACTAAAAATACAAAAATTAGCTGGATGTGATGGCGCATGTCATCTACTAAAGATGCAAAAATTAGCCGGCTGTGGTGGCAGGCACCTGTAATCCCTGCTACTCGGGAGGCTGAGGCAGGAGAATTGCTTGAACCCGGGAGGCTGAGGTTGCAGTGAGCGAAGATTGTGCCACTGCACTCCAGCCTGTGCGACTCCATCTCAAAAAAAAAAAAAAAAATAAAAGAAAGGAAAAGTGGGTATAAATGGGCTGGGCTCGATGGCGCATGCCTGTAATCCTAGCACTTTGGGAGGCTGAGGCAGGCAGATCACCAGAGGTTGGGAGTTCAAGATCAGCCTAGCCAAAATGGTGAAAGCCTGTCTACCAAAAATGCAAACATTAGCAGGCATGCTGGTGGGTACTTGTAATCCAACTACTTGGGAGGCTGAGGCAGGAGAATTGCTTGAACCCAGCGGGTGGAGGTTGCAGTGAGCGGAGATCGCACCACTGCACTCCAGCCTGGGCGACAGAGGGAGACTCCATCTCAAAAAAATCAAGAGAAAGTTAGAAACACTCCTGATGTGAGCTGCCTGAGAAGGGGACTGTTGGCTGTGACAGGAGCTGAGAGTGGCTGACAGCCAGCAAGAAAAGCGGGACGCCAACAGGTTGAGCTTGGAAGACACACCCCTAGCCCCAGAAAAGCAACACGGCCCACTGAGGTCCTGAGAAGAGTCCCTGAAGTTGGGAGTAGATGTGTGTGGTTTCAAGCTGCTCCACTTGTGATAACTCGTTACACAGCAGTATCTAGCTGATATAGGGCTAGTGACTGTGAGCTGGCGTTATTCCTGTTGCCATGAGTGTTCTTTTTCTTTTGAGATGGAGTCTTGGTTTGTCGCCCAGGCTGGAGTGCAATGGCACCATCTTGGCTCGCTACAGCCTCCGCCTCCCGGGTTCATGTGATTCTCCTGCCTCAGCCTCCTGAGTAGCTGGGATTACAGGCGCACGCCACCACACCCAGCTAATTTTTGTATTTTTAGTAGAGATGGGGTTTCATCATATTGGCCAGTCTGGTCTTGAACTCCTGACCTCGTGATCACCCACTCCAGCCTCCCAAAGTGCTGGGATTTCAGACGCGAGCCACTGCACCTGGCCTTGAGTGTTATTTTTTAGACCTTGGCTTTCTCTCCCTAGGAATTAACTGCTTTGACATTCCCTGTGATGGTTAATACTGAGTGTCAACTTGATTGGATTGAAGGATACAAGGTATTGATCCTGGGTGTGTCTGGGAGGGTGTTGCCGAAGGAGATGAACATTTGAGTCAGGGGGTGGGAGAGGGAGACCCCCCCTTTCATCTGGGTGGGCACCATCTAATCAGCTGCCAGTGTGGCTAAAATATAGGCAGGAAGAAAAATGTGAAAAGCGAGATTGGCCAGGCACGGTGGCTCGTGCCCGTAATCCCAGCACGTTGGGAGGCCGAAGTGAGTGGATCATGAGGTCAGGAGTTCAAGACCAGCCTGGCCAACATGGTGAAACCCCGTCTCTAGTAAAAATACAAGTAATAATAATAACTGGGCATGGTGGCATGCACCTGTAGCCCTAGCTGGTTGGGAGGCTGAGGCATGAGAATTGCCTGAACCCAGGAGGTGGAGGTTGCAGTGAGTGGAGATATGGCCGCGGTACTGCCCTCCAGCCTGCATCTTCCTCCCACGCGGGATGCTTCCTGCCTTTGAACACTGGACTCCAAGTTCTTCTGTTTTGGAACTCGGACTGGCTCTGTGTGCTCCTCAGCCTGCAGGCGACCTATTGTGGGACCTTGTGATAGTGAGAGTTAGTTAATCCTTAATAAGCCCCCCATATATAGACATATATTCCATTAGTTCTTCCTTCTAGAGACCCCTGACGAATACAAGCCCTTTCAAGTCTGTTTCTCTCTTTCTTTCTTTCTTTTTCTTTTTAAATCAAGACAAGGTCTCACTCTTGCCCAAGCTGAAGTGCAGTGCCGCAATCATAGCTCACTACAGCCTTGACCTCCAGGGCTCAAGTGATCCTCCCACTTCAACCTCCCCAGCAGGTAGGACTACAGACATGTGCCAGCAAACCTGGCTCATTTTTACACTTTTTGTAGAGATGGGGTCTAACTATGTTGCCCACGCTGGTCTGGAACTCCTGGGCTCAAGCGATCCTCCCACCTCAGCCTCCCAAAGTTCAGTTCCATCTTAAGTCAAGGAGAAGGTCTCTCTCGGGTTGCTGTTGTGTCTTTAACTCCTCCTATAATTGCTGATCTCATTTTTGAACGAAAAAGAGAGTATCCAGTTCATGTCTAACAAGTGTGGTTTTCGTTGCATGTATAATAAGCCTTGTTTCCCTTTTAAGCCAGTGATGTAAATTTTCCTTCAAGAGAAATTAAGTTTTTTTGTTTGTTTTGTTTTGAGACGGAATTTTACTTGAGTCGCCCAGGCTGGAGTGCAGTGGTGTGACTCGGCTCACTGCAGCCTCCACCTCCCGGGTTCAAGTGATCCTCCTGTCTCAGCCTCCCACGTAGCTGGGATCACAGGCGCCTTGCACCACCACACCTGGATAATTTTTGTATTTTTAGTAGAGATGGGTTTCATCATATTGGCCGGGCTGGTCTCGAACTTCTGACCTCAGGTGACCTGCTTGCGTCAGCCTCCCAAAGAGCTGGGATTACAGGCGAGAGTCACTGTGCCCGGCCTTTTTTTTTTTTGAGACGGCCTCATTCTGTCACCCAGGCTGGAGTATAGCAGCGGAATCATAGCTCAGTGCAGCCTAGACCTCCCAGGCTTAAGCAATCCTCCCACCTCAGCCTCCCAAGCCACTGGGAATGTACGTATGTGCCACCACGCCTGGCTAGTCTTTGTATTTCTGTAATTTTGTAGAGACAGGGTTTCTCTTTGTTGCCAAGGCTGATCTGGAACTCCTGGGCTCAAGCGATTCTCCTGCCTTGACTTCCCAAAGTACTGGGATTACAGGGGTGAGCCGCCGTGCCAACCACCTGGCAAAATTAAGCATTTTAAAAAGAGCTGGCTGATATCAAGGAAAATATCAAATATTACTGGTGCCCCTCACACCCATTAGGATGACTACCACTTAAAAAAAACACATGAAAACTTGGAAGTTTGGGGGGAGGTTGAATTCGTTTGGGTCGGAGTTACATGACCAGCATGGCAACATTGTGGTTCCCATGGGGGACGGGAAAAAAAAATTGTCCGGGTGTGGTGGTGGACGCCTGTAATCCCAGTTACTCAGGAGGCTGAGGCGGAGAATCGCTTGAACCCAGGAGGCGGAGGTTGCAGCGAGCAGAGATCGTGCCACTGCACTCGAGACTCTGTCTCAAAAAACAAACACACACAACAACAACAAAAAAGAAATTTAAAAATACAATTACCTCGAGGCCCGATGGCTCAGGCCTGTAATCCCAGCACTTTGAGAGGCCGAGGCGGATGGATCACCTGAGGTCAGGAGTTTGAGACCAGCCTGGCCAACTTAGGGAAACCCCGTCTCCACGAAAATACAAAAATTAGCCAGGTGTGGTGACGCACGCCTGTTGTCCCAGCTACTCAGAAGGCTGAAGCGGGAGAATGGCTTGAACCTGGGAGGTGGAGGTTGCAGTGAGCTGAGATCGCACCCCTGCATTGCAGCCTGGACAACAGAGCGAGACTCTGTCTCATAAATAAGTAAATAAATACATGAAAAAAAGTAGCTCACTGGGGCCCACAGCTCTGGTCAAATCCATGAAGGTGGAAAGCATGAGCTGCTGCATTCTGGGAAATTCCAGGTGCCTCGATTTGCCCGTCTGGGAAATGGGATAGCAGTTCCTGCTGTGTGTATGGCAGATACTGTGCCTGGTATGTGGGAAATGAACAGTCAGTGTCACCATGAGCTGGATGGGCCTGGGGGCCTGGGAGGGGGTCCATGTGCTGGCCGGCGTGGCAGAAACGCCTTGACGCCACATGGCGTGGGTTTGAGGCCAGGCAGCCGGGGAGCCCAGTTGGCTTTGAGAAGCTCTGAATTCCTTTGGGCACCAAAGAGAAAAGAATAAACTGTGTTGGCTTCGATGCCTGAATCCTCCATCTGACAGCCGTGACTGCTAAATCGGCTCTGCTTTCCTTCCTGTTTTCAAGTTTCAGACTTTCCTGATACCAAAGTGATTCACGGTCGTCGTGGGAAGACAAGAAAAATTCAAAAGAAGAAAGAAAAATCCAAGGAGAAGGAAGAGAACAAAGGGCCTGCAGATCTCCCCCCACACCCCATTTTTTTTTTGAGACCGAGTCTTTCTCTGCCACCCAGGCTGGAGTTCAGTGGCATGATCTTGGCTCACTGCAACCCCCGCCTCCCAGGTTCAAGCAATTCTCCTGCCTCAGCCTCCCGAGTAGGTGGGATTACAGGTGCCCGTCACCACGCCCAGCTAGCTTTTGTATTTTTAGTAGAGACGGGGTTTCACCTTGGCCAGGCTGGTCTCGAACTCCTGACCTCAGGTGATCTGCCCACCTTGGTGTCCCAAAGTGCTGGGATCACAGGTGTGAGCCACCGCGCTCGGCCGAAGATCCCTTTTAACCACTGCCGTTCATGTATTTGGTGAGCCCAGCCCAGTGTGCTGCCCCAGGGCTGGGCACATGGAGGCCGTGGGGGGGGAGGGAGCCTGCACTGGCCCTGGCCCTGGTCGCCCTCCCTGCAAAGCTGAGCCTGTAGGCCAAGGAGGTCAGGGTGAACACAGCAGTGACGGGGGGACACTGGCAGCTGGAGGGGCCTCGGACTGGAAATCCAGGAGGACTTCCTGAAGGTGGTGATGCCTCAGGAGCATCCTGGAAATGGAGCTGGGAGCGGAAAGAAAAGCAGCACAGGACATGTATGGTGACCCATGCCTGTAATCCCAGCACTTTGGGAGGCCGAAGCAGGAGGCTTACTTGAGTCCAGGAGTTTGAGGCCAGCCAGGGCACCATAGTGAGACCCCATTTCTACAAAATATGTCAAAATTATCTGGGCATGGTGGTGGCATGCACCTGTTGCCCCAGCTATTCCAGAGGCTGAGGTGGGAGGATCACTTGAGCCCAGGAGGTGGTGGTTGCAGTGAGCCATGACTGTGCCTGCCTGAGTAACAGAGGCCAAAAAAAAAAAAAAAAAGGAAAAGAAAAACGGAAGGGAAAGGAAGGAGAAAGAAAAAGTACAGGGTAGGGACAAGGAAGACGTGGCCAGTAGGAGATCAAGGTGGCCTTGAGATGGACGAGTGGGGAGGGATGGGAACTTAGGGGAAGGGCATTCAAGGACAGTGCTTCTCAACTGGGTATGATTTGCCCCCCACGGGACACTTGGCAATGCCTGGAGTCATTTCTGGGTGTCATAACTTGGGGGAGGGGTGCTCCTGGCATAGAGTGGGTAGAGGCCAGGGATGCCACTCAGCACCCTGCAGTGCTCAAGACGGCCCCACCCCAGAGAAGGCTCTGACCCGACGTCGGCTGTGCTCAGGCACAGGAGCCAGGCTCTGGCTCCGGCCATGCTCATGAGAAACACGGCGGAAGAGGTCAAGTCGGTGCAAAGGGCCTGGGGTAGGCTAATGAAGTCACTCAATTCCAGAGCGCCTAGCTCCTGGCTGGAGGTCCCCCAGCCCCCGAGACCCCTGCAGAGTCTCGCTCTGTCACCCAGGCTGGAGTGCAGTGTCACGATCTTAGCTCACTGCAATCTCCATCTCCCGGGTTCAAGCCATTCTCTGGCTCGGCCTCCCGAGTAGCTGGGATGACAGGTGTGTGCCACCAGGTCTGGCTAATTTTTGTATTTTTAGTAGAGACAGGGTTTTGCCATGTTGGCCAGGATGGTCTCAAACTCCTGACCTCAGGCGATCTGCCAGCCACAGCCTCCCAAAGTGCTGGGATTACAGGCATGAGCCACCACACCCGGCCACTCCCAGGCTGTGTACTTCCTTAGTAACAACATGGCATGAGGGTCCTGCAATGACACCAGTGCCCACCAGACCTCATCCGTTAACAAGCCAGGGAGCCAGCCTGTGCTATCCAAATGTACCCAGGCCCACAACCTCCCCGCTGTCCGCGCCGACCCACCCCCTCAGCTGCGCCAGGGGTGACATTCAAGAGGCGGAATGCTGGATTTGAGAGCCCAGAAGTCAGACCCAAATTCGACTGGGCTCTTATTTCAGAAGGAAGAGGAGGAAGAGGCTAAAGAAAGCGCATCTTTGGCTCATAGGAGTTTGTGAGTTTTTCTTTTTTTTTTCCTTTTTTGTGAGATGGAGTTTTGCTCTTGTTGGCCAGGCTGGAGTACAGTGCTGCAGTCTCGGCTCACTGAAGCCTTGACTGCCTGGGCTCAAGCGGTCCTCCCACCTCAGCCTCCCAAGTAGCTGGGACTGCAGGAGCATGCCAAGACACCTGGCTCATTGTTGTTTTTTTTTTTTTTTGTAGAAATGGGGTCTTGCTGTGTTACAGCTTAGGCTGATCTGGAACTCCTGGGTTCAAGCAGCCCTCCTTCGTCGGTTTCCCAAAGTGCTGGGATTACGGGCGAGATTTTTTTTCTTTTCATTTTTTGAATGGAGTCTCGCTCTTGTCACCCAGGCTGCAGTGCAGTGGCTTGATCTTGGCTCGCTGCAAACTCCACCTCCTGGGTTCAAGCGATTCTCCTGCCTCAGCCTCCTGAGTAGCTGGGACTACAGGCACCTGCCACCACACCCCGCTAATTTTTGTATTTTTAGTAGAGACAGGGTTTCACCATGTTGGCCAGGATGGTCTTGATCTCTTGACCTTGTAATCCACCCGCCTCGGCCTCCCAAAGTGCTGGGATGACAGGCATGAGCCACCGCGCCCAGCTGATTTGTTAAATTCCTATTAAGGACTCTCCTGGAACGCTGGAGGCGCTCAGGGCTCCGAGCATCCTGTTTGAGTCTCCATGGAGACGAAGCCTGTGTCTCCTGGCTGACTCCACCAGCCCCCCGTGCCACGCTGGGCCCAGCCAAGCCTCAGCTGAGCCGAAGCACCTGGGTGTGCTCTGGGCCGAGGGGCAGGATGTTGTGGGAGGACTCCTGACCCCTCACCCATCTCTGCTGCTCACCCAGCCCTGATGTTCTGTTCCATCTAGGGGCGGCCAGGAGGCTGCCAGGAACAGCAGTGACAAATATCCATTCATTGAGTGCTAGGAGCTCCCAGGCACTGTGCTAAGACCACATGTTAGCTCACGAAGCCACACCAGACCAGGGCCTTCACCACATCCTCTTTTTCTTTCTTTCTTTTTTTTTTGAGATGAAGGAGGCTTGCTCTGTCATCCAGGCTGGAGTGCAGGGGCACGATCTCAGCTCACTGCAACCTCCACCTCCCAGGTTCAAGCAATTCTCCTGCCTCACTCTCTCAAGTAGCTGGGATACAGGTGTGTGCCACCATGCCCGGCTAATTTTCTATTTTTTCTTTTTCTTTTTTTGAGACGGAGTTTCGCTCTTGTTGCCCAGGTTGGAGTGCAATGGTGCAATCTCTGCTCACCACAACCTCCGCCTCCCGGGTTCAAGTGATTCTCCTGCCTCAGCCTCCTGAGTAGCTGGGATTACAGGTGTGCACCACGAGGCCCAGAGAATTTTGTATTTTTAGTAGAGACGGGGTTTCTCCACGTTGGTCAGGCTGGTCTTGAACTCTCGATGTCAGGTGATCCGCCCGCCGCGGCCTCCCAAAGTGCTGGGATTACAAGTGTGAGCCACCGTGTCCAGCTAATTTTGTATTTTGCCCAGTCTGGAGTGCAGTGGTGCAATCTCAGCTCACCACAACCTCCGCCTCCCAGGTTCAAGTGATTCTCCTGCCTCAGCCTCCTGAGTAGCTGGGATTACAGGCACCCGCCACCACGCCCAGCTACTTTTTGTATTTTTAGTAGAGACGGTTTCGCCATGTTGGCCAGGATGGTCTCGAACTCCTGACCTCAAGTGATCCACCCGCCTCGGCCTCCCAAAGTGCTAGGATGACAGGCGTGAGCCACCTCGCCCAGCCGTATTATTGGCGTTATTAATACCGTGGATGAATCACCTACTTAAAGGGTCTCGTACGCTTTATTTATTTATTTATTT
>CAUYQU010049439.1:0-16019 GCA_963574635.1 Cheracebus regulus | reverse complement strand
TGAGTCTGTGTTATTTTGTTACACAGCATATGTAACAAAAGCACAAAATGACTCAGAAGCAAGGACTTCCTTCTTCTGCAGTAGAATAATAAAAGAGGGCATTTTATATTTTATTACATTTATGTTTCTGGAGATAGTGTTTTGCAGTGTTCCCCTGGCTGCTCGTGAATGCCTGAGCTCAGGTGAGCCTCCCAAAGTGATGGATTGCAGGCGTGAGCTGCTGTGTTTGGCCAAAGGTAACACTTTCAGAGAATGAAAGATGCAGGCACACCTTTGTGACATCACATAGGCAGAGAGGTGGGTTTATGTGTATTGTATCCGGTGTGTCAGTTTCACTCTTTAGTTTCTCTCTCAATTTGTATTTGGTCTGCATCTGAAAGCAATGTGTTCAATTGTGTTAAAGACATTTTGTGGCCTGGCACGGTGGCTCACGCCTGTCATCCCAGCACTTTGGGAGGCCAAGGTGGGTGGGTCACAAGGTCAGGAGTTCAACACTAGCCTGGCCAACATAGTGAAACACTGTGTCTACTAATATTACAAAAATTAGCTGGGAGCAGTGGTGGGTGTCTGTAATCCACTACTCAGGAGGCTGAGGCAGGAGAACTGCTTGAACCCAGGAGGTGGAGGTTGCAGTAGGCCGATATCAAGCCACTGCACTCCAGCCTGGGTGACAGAGTGAGACTCTTTTGAGCCATCCACAATAGCAAAGACTTGGAACCAACCCAAATGCCCATCAAGGATAGACTGGATAAAGAAAATGTGGTACATATATGCCATGGAATACTATGTAGCTACCAAAAAGGATGAGTTCATGTCCTTTCCAGGGACATGAATGAAACTGGAAACCATCACTCTCAGCAAATGGACACAAGAACAAAAAACCAAACACTGCACGTTCTCACTCATAAGTGGGTGTTGAACAATGAGAACACATGGACTCAGGGAGGGGAAACAACACACAGGAGCCTGGGGGTTGGGGGGCTAGGGGAGGGATAGCAGGGGATGGGGGGTTTGGGGAGGGAGAGCATTAGGAGAAATACCTAATGTTGGTGACAGGGGGATGGATGCAGCAAACCACCATGGCACATGTATACCTATGTAACAAACCTGCATGTTCTGCACATGTATCTCAGAACTTAAAATATAAAACGTGGGTTCAAGTGATTCTCCTGCCTCAGCCTTCTCAGTAGCTGGGATTACAGGCATGCACCACCATACCCGGCTAATTTTTGTGTTTTTAGTAGAGATGGGGTTTCACCATGTTGACCAAGCTGGTCTCAACCTCCTGACCTCATGATCTGCCTGCCTCGGCCTCCCAAAGTGCTGGGATGACAGGCGTGAGCCACTGTGCCCGGCCAGAATGGTCTTAAGGGCTGTGATGGGAGGAGTGCAGGGACTGTGCCCTCACTCCCACCTCTAGGCCTGATGCCTTTGACCTACTACAGGAAAATATCTAAGGAGGAAAATTCCTTGGCCACCTAGATTTTCTCTAAGATCAGCCTCCCTAGGACCTCAGGAGACAAAAGGAATGAGTATAATATCTGCGTTCTGCGAGGGGCTTGACTTGGGCCCTGGTGTGCAATTATCAAGGTCCACATCCTTGTCTCCGGCAGGAGCGGAGCAGCGAACGGAATCCATCCTTCACCGGGCTCTCTACTACGACCTCATCAGCAACCCAGACATCCATGGCACCTATAAGGAGCTGCTCGACACCATCACTGCTCCCCAGAAGAACCTCAGGAGTGCCTCCCGGATCATCTTTGAGAAGAGTGAGTCGCCTTTGCAGCCCGAGCTGCCTGAAGGATGTGGGCTGTATGCTCCAGGCCGGGGGTTCGTTTCTACACACAGGTCACAGAGGCTCAGGCCAGGCCTGGCACCGGGGAAGGAAGGGCCCGTGAGCCCAAAGAGGATCAGAAAGAGGAAGTGGGCTGCAGGAGGCGGTGGGAGGGTGGAGGCGTGACGATGAACGGCACGCTGGGGGATCTGCCGCGCCCTGCCCGTTGCCTGGGGATGCCAGCAGAAGTGCCAGCAAGTCACAGAAAGATGCTGGCTGGGAAGTCAGGGCCTGCCGAGCGATAACCCTGAACCTGCAGGCTGAAAGATGGCACGCTCACCTCTGCTCCGCCTCTTCTCAGAGCTGCGCATCAGATCCAGCTTTGTCGCACCCCTGGAAAAGTCGTACGGGACCAGGCCCAGAGTCCTGACGGGCAACCCTCGCTTGGACCTGCAGGAGGTCAACAACTGGGTACAGGCGCAGATGAAAGGGAAGCTCGCCAGGTCCACCAAGGAGATGCCCAATGATGTCAGTATCCTCCTCCTGGGCGTGGCACACTTCAAGGGTGAGGGCCTCTCCGCTGCTTTCGCATTTATGGAAGTGTACTGTACTTATTCTTGAGATGGAACTTCGCTCACCCTGTTGCCCAGGCTGGAGTGCGGTGGCACGATCTCAGCTCACTGCAACCTCTGCCTCCTGGGTTCAAGCAATTCTTATGCCTCAGCCTCCCGAGTAGCTGGGATTACAGGTGTCTGCCACCACTAATTTTTTGTATTTTAGTACAGAGGGGGTTTCACCATGTTTCCCAGGCTGGTCTTGAACTCCTGAGCTCAGGTGACCCACCTACCTCAGCCTCCCAGAGTGCTGAGATTACAGGTTATGAGCCACCACGCCGGGACCTTTTAAATTTATTTATTTATTTTATAAAGATGGGGTTTCACCATGTTGGCCAGGCTGGTCTTGAACTCCTGACCTCAGGTGATCCACCCACCTCGGCTTCCCAAAGTGCTAGGATTACAGGTGTGAGCCACTGTGCCTGGCCTTAAATTTATTTTTAAAGTAAGAGACAGAGTATTGTTACAATGCCCAGGTTGGTCTTAAACTCCAGGGCTCGAGTGATCCTCTCAAAGTGCTGGGATTACAGGTGTGAGCCACCGCTCCCGGCCCTTTTCCAATTTATTTTAAATTAAGAGACAGGTGTTGCTATGATGCCCAGGCTGGTCTCAAACTCCCAGGCTCAAGTGATCCTCCCACTTTAGCCTCCCAAAATGCTGGCATTACCATGTCCAGCTTTCCACTTCTTTGACCAGGGGTGGAGGGCAGGCATCAGAGGGGGCCTGGAAAGGGGAGGTGGCAAAGACCTGGCCCAATGTGGACATAGGGGCACAGCTGGGGGAGGATCTGGAAACCGAACACACCTGTGAGTGTTATCTGCTTGTCCAAAAATCCAAGGCAAAGCATGAATGTCTACAGAGTGTCAGAGACTTGTGGAGAGAGGAGAGAGAGAGGGGAAGAGAATGAACACTGGGCCTGTCTGGGTCTGGGCACTGAATGAGATTTCTGGCTTTTGAATCAGATGAGATTTATTATTATATTTATTTTTTTTGAGACAGAGTCTCACTCTGTCGCCAAGGCTGGAGGGCAGTGGTGCAATCTTGACTCACTGCAACCTCCGCCTCCTGGGTTCAAGTGATTCTCCTGCCTCAGTCTCCCAAGTAGCTGGAACTACAGGCACTGGCCACCACACCTAATTTTTGTACTTTCAGTAGAGACGAGGTTTTGCCATGATGGCCAGGCTGGTCTCGAACTCCTGACCTCAGGTTGATTCACCCAACTTGGCCTCCTAAAGTGCTGGGATGACAGGAGTGAGCCACCGTGCCAAGCCACCAGTTTACTTTTCTTGCAGGCAATCACAGAACATGTACAATCTAGAGTCTAATCAACCAAATGAACATGTTGCCATCTGAGTTTGCTTGTGAAGGGTACTCAGGGTCCCGGAAATAACTGTGAGGTCCAAACCACACACAGTGAGAAAGGCTGATCCCTGATGTGTCAGAGCCCCTCACAGCTAAGGTTCCTTTAGTCGGGCAATTTTCAACAACTTACTGTGGGGACACAGCATGGTCCCACTGTCTTTCTGGTCTCCTGGGCTCAGAATATTTCATTCATTTCATTCCAGGGCAGTGGGTAACAAAGTTTGACTCCAGAAAGACTTCCCTGGCGGATTTCCACTTGGATGAAGACAGGACTGTGCGGGTCCCCATGATGTCAGACCCTAAGGCTATTTTGCGCTATGGCTTGGATTCTGATCTCAGCTGCAAGGTCTGTGGGAGTAGGGAGGGTGGTGGGTGGGGAAAGGACAGGGAAGCGGAGCAGTGTAGCAGAAACAGAATGACCTTTGAGACCCGACAGCTGTGTATATTCTGCCTGCTGTGTGACTGTGAGCAGGTTAATAAGATCTCTGAGCCGTTCCTCCTCTTAAGATGGGGGGCCGGGTGTGGTGGCTCACGCCTGTAATCCAAGCACTTTGGAGGCCAAGGTGGGCGGATCACCTGGGGTCGGGAGTTCAAGACCAGCCTGACCAACATGGTGAAACCCCGTCTTTATTAAAAAAGAAAGAAAAAAAAAAAAGATGGGGTAGGGGATAGTTATCAACACTGACCCTCCCAGGGTTTGCTGTAAGCATGAATGTCATATGGAATGGGCTCTCAGACTGGGTGCTCAAATATTTGTTCTCTCCTTTTTTTCTTGAGACTTCACTTCTAGAATTTAAAGACAAACACCGAAAAATAATGACAAACTCCAAATTGCTGGCATTCTTTTTTTATTTTTTTTGAGACAGACTCTTCCATCTCCCAGGCCAGAGTGCAAGGGTGCGATCTGAGCTCACTGCAACCTCGCCTCCCGGGTTCAGGCGATTCTTCTGCATCAGCCTTCCGAGTATCTAGGATTACAGGCGTGCACCACCACACTGAGCTAATTTTTGTATTTTTAGTAGAGACGAGGTTTCACCATGTTGGCCAGGCTGGTCTCAAACTCCTGACCTGGTGATCTGCATGCCCCGGCTTCCCACAGTGCTGGGATGACAGGCGTGAGCCACCGTGCCCGGCCATTCGCTGGCCTTCTAAGGCTTTCATGTGTCCCTGACTTCTTTTAGTTCTCGGTCTGTAATTGTTAGCCTTTCTTGGGCCACGGCTGTCACACGATCTCTGGGAATCTGACAACACTGCCTGGAACCCGGGAGAGTTTCAGGCAGTATTGTCAGATTCCCAGAGTCACACAGCAGGCGGAATACACACAGCTGTCGGGTCTCACGCCGCCAGGTCAGCGACCTCAGGGGGCTCCTGGGACCTGACACCACGCGTCCCACGGACCATGGGTTAAGAGCCTCTGTTCAGAGGATGCTTTTGCTCTTGGTGGCTGGGGTGGCGCCTCCGAGCCCCCCCCCCCCGCCGCGCCTCTGCATTCCCACCCTGGGTTCTCCCTTAGCCCAGCACTCTCCCCTAATGAGTGATCAGGAAATGTTGGCAGAAGGACTTTGGGAGAAAATAAAGACCTGAAAATTCAATTCTAGCTCCTCAGAACCACAGGAGGACATTCTTTCAGCAGACACTGAGTTGGTATCAGGCCCAGGTGAGGAAAGACAACAGCACAGCCTTTGCAGAAACGTCAGGAGAGGGCTCGCAGCCAGAAAGCCATAACCTAGGTGGGGCTGCTAAACAGACGAGGGGCTGGCGGGAAGACAAGGCAGGCCCCACCCGGGACAGGGAGGGCGGCTCTCAAGGACTAACCCACGTGCTCCCTCACTTGTGTTAGATTGCCCAGCTGCCCTTGACCGGAAGCATGAGTATCATCTTCTTCCTGCCCCTGAAAGCGACCCAGAATTTGACCTTGATAGAAGAGAGCCTCACCTCTGAGTTCATTCATGACATAGACCGAGAACTGAAGACCGTCCAGGCGGTTCTGACCATCCCCAAGCTGAAGCTGAGTTATGAAGGCGAAGTTACCAAGTCCCTGCAGGAGATGAGTACGTTTGCAAGCCCCTTTTGCTCTCGGGGGATGGGGTCGGGTTTTCGGGCCTTTTAGTTTGCTGAGCAGAACTCAAGGGCTCTGCGGCCTTGTAGGGAGGGCATGGATGATTTCTGCATCCTCATAATGCCAGAAGGGAAGGCTGAACTGCCTTCTCCCGTCAGACTCCTTCTTAAGCCTGAGGAGCCACCTCCTGTAACAGGAGCTCAGAACACTGCCCCTCAAGTCGTCTGTCTGGCCTGTTTTCTAATCTCTCCCTGACTTGCTAAGTGCTCCTGGGTGAGTCCCTTAACCCTCAGCCAGCTCAGCACTCTTCGTGGCTCACAGAACGTCACCGGTGACACGCCATCCCAGCTTGCCTGCAGCTGGACCCCTCGGCTGGGGTGCTGGGTAGGGCAGGTTTTAACGGAAATCTCTCTCAATCTCTACAGAGCTGCAATCCCTGTTTGATTCACCAGACTTTAGCAAGATCACAGGCAAACCCATCAAGCTGACTCAAGTGGAACACCGGGCTGGCTTCGAGTGGAATGAGGATGGGGCGGGGGCCACCCCTGGCCCAGGGCCGCAGCCTGCGTACCTCTCCTTCCCCCTAGATTACCGCCTCAGCCAGCCCTTCATCTTCGTACTCAGGGACACAGACACCGGGGCCCTTCTCTTCATTGGCAAGATTCTGGACCCCAGGGGCACCTAATACTCCGGTTTCATATTCCAGTGCCCTAGAAGAAAAACCCCAGAGGGACAGATTCCACACCACCCGCAGGCTGCCCTGTTAGTGTCAGTGCATACAATAAAAGCTCAACCCTTCACTCCTGGTACTTCCTTCCTCCTCCTCCTTTGAGCTATGCTACATTTAATATGAAGAGAAATTGCTCTTTGGGAATTTGTTGGTCCTGTGCTTTTAGCCTGGTTTTATCTGAACTTTCTGCAGAAAGTCACCATTGATAAGAACTTTTAGGCTGGGGGTGGTGCCTCATGCCTGTAATCCCAACACTTTGGGAGGTGGAGGTGGGCGGATCACCTGAGGTCAGGAGATCAAAATCATTCTGGCTAACGAGGTGAAACCCCATCTCTACAAAAAATACAAAAAAAAAAAATTAGCCGGGTATGGTGGCACTTGCCTGTAGTCCCAGCTACTTGGGAGGCTGAGGCAGGAGAATTGCTTGAACCCTGGAGGCAGAGGTTGCAGTGAGCTGAGATCGTGCTACTGCACTCCAGCCTGGGTGACAGAGTGACTCCATCTAAAAAAAAAAAAAAAAAAAAAAAACTTTTAGTTATCTGTGTTGGATAAAGCAGGGACCGCTTCTCTGCTCTGGGGTGTTTCTGTACTAGGACCAGTAATCCTCCTGGGAGGGCATTTCCTGCTCCCATAATCAATGAAGCATGTTGGAAACCACACACGGCCATCTGTAACTTAAGGAGATCATTATTTTACAAATCATTTAAAGAAAGCTTCCAAGGACACAGAAAATGGACCTAAGAAGTCAAGATTCTAACCCTGTTCTTTGTAAGGAGGCATCCCTCTTTTACAAAGGACAATGGGACTTTCCAAAAGCATGAAGAGTTCTCATTGTTTGAAGTAGAGGGGCCACTGGACTGTCTGCAGGACGACACTTTTTACTTGAAAAAGTTAGCTCTACCAAAAAACCACTGGCCACTCCCTTGTCAAAGGGTTACCAGACGGGGAGAAATGATATTCTGCCTGACGTTCATTCAACACGTTTGAGTGCTAATCACATTTCAAACGGTTCCCAAACCCTCCTGGCAGGTGTCTGCGGGGCTACTGACTTCCTGATCATAGTGCAGTGGCAACTGATGGGCACTAGCAGCATGGAGCTGGCATTCTTTCCCACTATGCACCTCAACTCCTTGGTCACCAGTGGTCAGTCTGGGCTATTGCTACACATCACATCCTAGTGGAAGACAGCCACCATCCCTACCTTCTGTCTCTTTTTTTTTTTTTTGAGATGGAGTCTTGCTCTCTTATCAGGCTGGAGTGCAATGGCACGATCTTGGGTCACTGCAACCTCTGCCTCCCGGGTTCAAGCGATTCTCCTGCCTCAGGTCCCCGAGTAGCTGGGACTGCAGGCGCCTACCATCAATTTTTGTACTTTTAGTAGAAACGGGATTTCACCATATTGGCCAGGCTGGCCTTGAATGTCTCTTAAGTCTGAAGCACAAACAGCACCATCTGTGCCCTCAGCATTTCCAGAAACCCTGTAGCTCCCATTTGTCATACTGTCTATTCTACTCACCAGCTTGGAGAGGTCTGGTAGGAAAAGGAGTCTCTGTTCAGGCTTGCTAACAAATAGAACTCAAAAAGGAGGCATATGTGTTACAAAGTCTTTCCTGTAAGTTTCAGTATAGAATGAAGGGCAGAGAATAAGGACTGGAAACCGGCAGAAAACAAATCTAGAGCTGTCATCCCTGGATGAAACTGCTCAATAAAATGGCTCCATCGTTACTTCCCTGGTCACAATTTATACTCCACCGACTGTAGCAGAGGCTCTGAGGAGCCAGAGAGCGTAAGTGGAGCGCTGTGTCTCTAGAGGCAAGCAGCCTTACTGATTTCCTGTTTTCTAATTATTTTTCAATTACAACACAACCGCTAAGAGCTGAGATTCCCGCTGGAGTGGCGCACAGCATTTCATTACCATTAAAACCATAGGAATGTTCCAGGGAAACACACCATCGGCGTTTAGCGAGGTGGAATCCAGCCAAGACCCCGGCCAGCATCCAGATCCTGCAGAGCAGCTAAAACCCTTCTAAAGGACTTGGAATCTCCAGACACTGGCTTTAAGTCTTTCCTGGGGACTGGGAGTTTTTACCGGAGGGCAGTTAACTATTTCAAGAAACAGTCACCCAAACAGATGTCTCTCTCACTGCACTGCTTTCTGAGTCCGCCTCACCCCTCACACCCTAGGCTTGGGACTGCAGGGAAAGTCCCGTCTTCCTGATCACAGCTCAGTAGCAACAGAACCTGCTTAGTGCTTTATGTTTTTTGAGAACACACACCCGGCCGGCAGAACCCACCTCGGCTGGCAGAACCCGCAACCGGCCTGCCCGCAGAACTCACAACTAGCCTGCCAGCAGAACTCGTGCCCGGCCCTCAGAACCCACACCTGGCCCGCAGAACCTCTTTAACTTGTGCTCCATAGACTCCTTTTCTGTGGTCAAAATCCCCCTGGGACCCTACACTGAAGGCCCTACAGGGGTGGGTGTTAAGTCCAGTAAACAGGATTTCATCTTCTGGAGCTCCTGGATCTCATCGTCCCACGGGCCACAGTGCAGCGACAGAACCTCCTTGGCCTTCTGTATGGTGCTCAGCGCTTCGGGTACTGCAAACCTAAGCCCGGGGTGAGAGCAGGTAGAGTCGGTTCGCACTCAGCGAAGCAAACGCTAACCCAGGGCCTCACACACTGTGAAGAACAGAACATCCCACGCCTGGCCCGCAGATCCTTCTGTCATCAAGGATCTTACCCTCTAGAACAGCTAAGACACTGTCACAAACACACTGCAAAGCAGACTGTGAGAAAACAGTTATAAAAAGAGAGCACAGACTCCGGGACCCGGACACAGGTGAATCTCAAGGCTTTTTGTTTTTCTGAGACAGTTTTGCGCTTGCCACCCAGGCTGGAGTGCGGTGGCGCCATCTCGGCTCACTGTAACCTCCGCCTCCCGGGTTCAAGCGATTCTCCTGCCTCAGCCTCCAGAGTAGCTGGGATTACAGATGCCGCCAGCACGCCCGGCCTCAAAGCATTCAGCTGGTATTTAGCACAGGTTACACAGCAGTTTTCATTTTAGGCTGTGACCTAACTCTGACCAAAATAGACTGTCTCTATGTCTTGGGTATCAGGCCCACTCACCATTCATAACCTTAGGCTGAAGTTTAAACACTTCCTCACACTAATGTACACCAAGGGCAGCTTTATCAAGGTTGGAGGAGTTCCACCCAGAAATCCTGAAACTGGACTCCTAAGAGGTCTCAGTAGCAAAAGTGGATTTGGTTTCAGCTCATCAGTATGCTGCTCTTCCCTTTTAAGCCTCAAAGTAGGCTTTATCTGCTTAGAACAGGGGATTGAAAAAAAATTTTTTTTTTTTAAAAGCAGGGTTTCTCAACTCGGACACTGTTGACTGGATAGTGGCTGAATCCTCCTTTGCAGGGGCTGGTGGGGTGCACGGTCCTGTGCGCAGTGGGATGTCTGGCAGCACCTCTGGCCTCTTTCCACTAGATGCCAGTAGCACCCCCGTTTCAAGTCATGACAATCAAAAATGTCTCCAGAGATCCCTTGAGCTCGGGAGTTTGAGGATGCAGTGAGCTGTAACGGCGCCACTGCACTCCAGCCCAGGCAAGAGAGCAAGACCCCTTCTCAAAAAAAAAAAAAAAGTCTCCAAGCAGTGCCGAAGGTTGTCTGGGGGTAAAATCAGCCCTAGTTCAAACAAATGCTTTAAAAGGAACAGGACGCAGAGTAGGGAAAGGCAGAGAGCCTGTAGCTGAGCACGCTGGGAGTGAGAGAGCCAGGGGCTGTGACGAACCGGAGGAGCTGGAAGCAACGTTACACTGGAGGCTGGGCGGGACTGCATGGCCAAGTTCTCTCTGGGAAACTCACTTGAGATCCAAAACTTCCCCTATATCTCCCAGGAGGAAATTCTAAAGCTTTAAGTTTGTTAGCAAAACAGAAGGCAAAGATCTCTCCTAAAGAGGAAATAAGGAAGTCTCAACATACTTTTAAAAACACCACAGAAAAAAAGGAATACCCAGAACAGCCTAGAAAAAGAACAGTATGTGCCTGTGAAGTGGGTAAGGGGAAGACTCACCCATTGAAAAAGATCTGGGCCAGCTTGAAGAGCTCATGGCCCATTTCGACACTGGACGGCCCGTGGCGAGCCTCAACCACTCGGAGGCTCTTCTGCAGATGGGTAGCTGACTTCTGCCAGTCCCCTGTGAGAAAAGAAAGATCTTGTTCCAGAAAAGAACCACAGTCCACTGTGGATGCACATTTCTGGGGTGAGGAAGGTGAATGGCAGGAGAGCAGCCTCAGTTTACAGAGTGGGGGATGACTGAGCAGACAAGGCTGCGCCACGACAAAGCACCCAGGGCGGACATGTTCCCGAGGCAGACCACGGAGGCCACGCCGTACCTAAGGCAGCGCAGGCCTGGGCCAGGCTGTCTTCGATCTCTCCCAGCACGGCGTGCTCTGCCGACAGGAAGCTCTCGGCATCACGCTGGCACCCCGACAGCTGCTGAATGGCTGGCTCTGTCAATTCAGAGGAAAGACGCCTCACTACACACATAAGCACCCCCTAGAAACCAGAGCCCAGCTCTCAAATTCTCAATCAGCTGGGTTGAATGTGGAAATTCCCCTTGGCCTCCCTGGGTTGTGACCAACCCACGATGTCCGTTCCAATAAAGCTGCTGTTCTCTTAAGTATTGTCAGTAGAGAAAGGCGCCAGGGGAGGCCTCCCCGCATTTGCCCTGGGTTTTCAACATCAGCCTTCCAGCACGACCACCTCTACCCTCCAGGAGAGGCCTCCCCACATTTGCCTGGGTTTTCAGCACCGGCCTTCCAGCACGACCACCTCTACCCTCCACGTATGGCCATGGTTTCTCCTGACCCTAAGATCAAGGCTGAAGGTCAACGTTCATAGAGCAGGGTAAGTACAATCCATGATGTCAAGCTCTAAGGTAGGGTTTTCAAGGGTAATGGGGACCTCCCAACTGTCTTTCTGGAAAAAGCAAGATACTCTTATCAGTTGGGCTCAGGCCCCGATGCTCTCTAGAAGAGACTATCTCTGATGAGGACAGACCCGCCCTTCTAGGAAGTTACGTCACTAAGCCCTGTAATAAACATAAATGACACTGAACTTCTGGAATTGCACAAAGCTCACAGATGTCTGAGCTCACCCGCTGCTTGGCAGGGGTGCTTTAACTTAGCAATCTGATGTGTAAGAAAACAACAGCCTAAGTTACCTGGTCCCTTTTCAAGGGCACCACAGTAACAGATCTGGTTAGGGTTTGGTCTCACTGGCCTATATAGCCATCTTGTGGCTGGCATGGGGATAATTACCTTCAGTTCTTCAACCAGTACTGAGTATCCTTGAGTCCAAAATGGATCAGAATGAATAAAAGGGAAGGAGCTGGAGGACCAAAGCAGGGAGCCAGCCTCACCTAGTTTACCATCGCTGAGAAGCTTCTGGGCCATTCCAACCTGCTGCCGAAGGTCCTGTAAGCGAGAGGCGAGGTGGTCCCTGCGGACGGATTCTGCACAGCCTCTGCGGCCACAGCGCAGCACGTCATCTCCCTGTGGAAGTCAGTTTTCTCTTTATTCCAATGCCAGAGTCGGGCATCAGCACTGTCTGTTCTTACATCAGAGGATCGCTCCACAGTTTCTTGCCTCATGGGAGAAAGAGCCTCCTGTAATAACACGTCGTGCCCAAAGCCTGACTGAACTTGGGTTGATAGCAATTCTAAGGAAGGCAGCTACTGAGCCACCTGAGAGTTCATTTTTGGAACGGAACTTGTCTGGTCCAGTCTCTTTCCATTTCTATACCCTCCCGTGTCTTTTTGGGGCTAGGACTTGAGATGATAAAATTTCTAGTGGTTATGAAAAAGTCACAAGAAAACCAAAAGAAAGGCCAGGCGCGGTGGCTCACGCCTGTCATCCCAGCACTTTGGGAGGCCAAGGTGGGTGGGTCACTGAGGCCAGGAGTTCGAGATCAGCCTGGTCAACTTGGTGAAACCCCGTCTTTACTGAAAATGCAAAAACTAGCTGGGTGTAGTGGCATGCACCTGTAATTTCAGCTACTTGAGAGGCTGAGGCAGGAGAACTGCTTGCGTCTGGGAGGTGGAGGTTGCAGTAAGCAGATTGTACCATTGCACTCCAACCTGGATAACAGAGCAAGACTCCATATCTCAAAAGAAAAGAAAGAAAAGCAACAGAAGAAGGTGCTATGTGTGACTGCCCTACGTTTGATCTTGGGTTTGTGAGTTTAGCTTTCTTACACAGCCAGCTCTGCACTTCGCTCATGATTCCCCTAAGATGAATACTGTACCACCGGGCAGAGGGGAAGCCTCCAAGGTGCATGTTTGCTGTGTTTCAAATGCCAGTATCTGTTTTCTCATCTGGCAACAGCATCCCAGTTTCTCATGAGGATGCCTCTCCCCTCAGTCCCATGGCCAGTGCCCGACAGCCGAGGCGTGGCATGTGGCTCACACGTGGCTCATTCCCTCATTCCTCTGGCCCAGATGGCTGGAGAAAAACTACCTCTAATTTTCCTCTAGTCATAGTTCTCAGGTCAATGAGACAGTGACACCTTTGCCCAGGCTGCCGTTACGAGTGACATGTGTTCTTCTTTTTTTTTGACATGAAGTTTCACTATGTCGCCCAGGCTGGAGTGCAGTGGCGTGATCTCGGCTCACTGCAACCTCCGCCTCCTGGGTTCCAGAGATTCTCCCACCTCAGCCTCCCTAGTAGCTGGGATGACAGGCGCCCACCACCACACCTGGCTAATTTTTTTTTTTTTGAGACTGAGTCTCACTCTGTTGCCCAGGCTGGAGTGCACTGGAACAGTCTCCATCACTAAATGAAAGCTTTCCCTGTGGTTTCTTTGGAGGCATAACCAGTGTATGGGGATTACTGGCTAAAGTGGAGATGGTATTACTACTCTCAGCATTTAGAAGGCCCT
Source organism: Cheracebus regulus (assembly GCA_963574635.1). Taxonomy (NCBI): domain Eukaryota; kingdom Metazoa; phylum Chordata; class Mammalia; order Primates; family Pitheciidae; genus Cheracebus; species Cheracebus regulus. The sequence goes on along the minus strand of CAUYQU010049439.1, from coordinate 2,533 downwards.
GCTGGCTTTCTCCTAAACACTTGTCACCCTTGGGCGGGATGACTGACCTCCAGGAAAAGTAGAGCAGACAGAATTACCTGCATGGGCGCTCTGCAGCTGGTGCAGCAGAAGGCCTCCCACCTGGGCCTTGCAGCCATCCCGTGTGCCTCCGTGTGACAAGCTGGACAGGTGCAGTCAAAGAAATACTGAGACCTCAGCTTCTGCTGCCTTTTGGCCACCCCCATCCGGCTCTTGTGCGGCCCTGGAGAGAGATCACCCGTAGCCAAGATTTAAAGCAGGAGAGTCAAACACGTCTTAAAAACCTTCAGCCTAGCACAGGGTCTGGACAATTATTTATCATTTGACAGATAACCTTTACTCAAACATTTGTGGAACTAGATACTAAAATAAGCTTCCAAGTTGCTAAGACAGGAAGGAAGAGAAGCCAAGAAGTTGTTCCTAGCCCATTTTCAGAAGAGGAAGTTTACAGTGACTAAACAGAGACCCGGTTCAGCCACAGCAGGGCCCTGGTAAGAAGGCCTTCCTTCCCTCCTTCCCTCTTTTTGGCCTAAGGATGCACGGCCTCTTGCAGGTGGAGTCACGTGCCCGATGGCCTGCTCACTGGCGTCCACCCCGTCATTTCCTGTTGGAGAAGGGCAGGGCGCAGTGCAGAGGCGTGGCTCACCGTAGCAGTGGAGAATCTCCTGCCCCCTTCCAATCCGCTGTGATGCCTGGATGGTGGCGGTGGTGTTGATGAAGGACACGCTGGTGTTAGGGCTGCAGGAGTGGTTCAGGAGGCTCATGACAGGGAAGATGCCCGTGGCCAGGCGCACCTGCCTGCTGCCAGTAACGATGCTCTCTTTAGATCCTAAAAGGGCAAGAGGAAAGGAGGAAAGGTGTGTCAGGACAGGAGCCCTGGCCGTGCCGTCTGTTCCCCACACGATGAGCCGGGCAGCTAGGCCTGCAGCCCATCTGAGTCATGGCTCCACAGCCGGATCCAACAGAAATCAGATGGAACATGCCTCACAGCAAGCTCCGGTCCCCAGGAAGCCAAGTGATGAAGGCACAAGAAGTTCACTGGAGTCCTGGGACCTAACGGCAGTGTCTCTACACCACGAAACAGCCAACGATGAGAACTTATAAAAAAGTACCAAAAAAGGAATGATCAGTAGGGAGCGTTCTAGATAGTTTCATAATGTTCATGAGGGAGAACACAGAAACCACAGCACCTGTTGAGGCTTCTTCCCAAAGACTTTCTAGTCAATGGCTTTGTTTATCTGGTCTTTGGTTGGTTAATAGAACAGGTTACCTAGTTACTACCCTGAACCTGATACCCTGACGCAGGCCGGGCACCAAGGCTCATGCCTGTCATTCTGAGGCTCAGGCAGAAGGACTGCTTGAGCTCAGGAGTTCAAGACTGGTCTGGAGAACATAGCTAGATCTGGTCTCTACAAAAAAATTTTTAGTTAGCCAGCAGTGGTGGTGCACACTTGTAATCCCAGCTACTCAGGAGGCTGAGGGGGCAGGATCCAGAGCCTGGAAGTGCAAGGCTGCAGTGAGCCGTGATCACAGCACTGCACTCCAGCCTGGGAGCAGAGCAGGCCATCTGAAAAAATAAGTGAATTTTAAACAAAGTTTTACTATATTTGCAACATTTCTGTCTCTTTTTCTTTTTCGGTCTTTCCAGGCCCATAGTAGTTTACTTTGAAATTCTGTTCATTCAGAAAAGAAAACATGGTGGCTCATTAGCATTTTAAAAGTACACCTGTAACACTTCACTTAGCCAAAGGCTCTCCCTGTGCCGGTTTTTGTCAAAGCTACCTGTCCTAGGAGTAGATACAGCAAAGATAACCCTGGGCATCCAGAAACACTGAAATTATGTTCAGGAGCCTCAGTGTAAGTATCAGGAAAACTGTGTTTCCACAAAACAGGTTGGAAGATAAACGATACCAGTATTTCAAGGAAAACATTAAGTTTTCTGGAAAACTAGAAAACCATCAAATAACCATGATATCACTGAATATATGCCAGGAATGTTAAAAAACCCCACTCACCAGGCTGGCTGCTATGGCTTGTGTCTATAATCCCGCACTTTAGGAGGCTGAGGCAGGCAGATCACCTGAGGTCAGAAGCCTGAGACTAGCCTGGCCAAAATGGCAAAACCCTGTCTGTACTAAAAATACAAAAATTAGCTGGGCACGGTGGCATTCACCTGTAATCCCAGCTACTTGGGAGGCTGAGGTATGAGAATTGCTTGAACCTGGGAGGCGGAGGCTGCAGTGAGCCAAGATCACACCACCGCACTCCAGCCTGGGCGACAGAGCAAAACTTTGTCTCACAAAACAAAATAAACAAAAAACCAAATTCACCAAACAAATAAATAGGTCTAGGTACAAACGTAATGAAGAAAATATTATGAACCATCATGTGAAAATGTTTTATAGGCCAGGCACGCTGGCTCACGCCTGTAATCCCAGCACTTTGGGAGGCCGAGGCGGGTGGATCACAAGGTCAAGAGATCGAGACCATCCTGGTTAACATGGTGAAACCCCGT
>CAUYQU010049437.1:0-31437 GCA_963574635.1 Cheracebus regulus | reverse complement strand
CTGCTTCTGGGTATTCTCAGCTTTTTTACACTGGTTCCTTCCCGTCATTGTAATTTTATCCACCTGTCATCTCTGTAATTACCTACTTTCAATTTAGGTCTCTGAGTGGACATCCAACTTGTTGATTCCCAATGCCGAAATTTGAGCAACCCGCTGCGCTGGCTAAAACCGCAGCATTAAGATTCATGGTGCTTTTCTGCTCAGGGGATCTCCGGTCTGGCTTCCCTCTTGAATCCTTATTTCAATCATGTAAATGGGTGACTCGCCTTCCTGGAGTTCCAAATGTCAATCAAAAGGGAAGCTAGTCCCGTTTACTCTGCACTGAGAACTGCCTCGCCAAAGTGCCAGCAAAACCGCCATGCCGGCCACAAGAATTGCGCTGGCCACCTGTGGGGCTCCTCTGCTGGGAATCCTAGTCCGTAAGCAACAAAAACTCTTTTGAAAATGTGGCGTCCTCTCGTTCTGTGTGCTTTCTCTGGGAGCTACAATCCTGAGCTGCTAGTAGTCAGCCATCTTGGATCTCTCTGGTTGAATTTTCTGAAACTGTTTGGAATATGTTTAAAACATCTACCAACAAAATCATGCATTTCACTAAAGTGTCTACTAGGATTATCTCAAGGATTATTTTGACAGTCAGTGTTGTTATGTTTATACAGGCATATTGCTTATCGATCAAAATCTTTTAGACTTTAGGACCTGTTACTTAATATTTAATATGGCAAATATGGCAGAACTTTTTTTTTTTTGAGATGGTGTGTCTCTCCATCACTCAGGCTGGAGTGTAGTGGTGTGATCTTGGCTCACTGCAACCTCCACCTCCCAGATTTAAGTGATTCTCCTGCCCCAGCCTCTCACATAGCTGGGATTACAGGCATGCCCAATCACACTTGGCAAAATTTTGTATTTTTAGTAAAGATAGGGTTTCACCATGTTGGCCAGGCTGGTCTCAAACTCCTGACTTCAAGTGATCTGCCCACCTTGGCCTCCCAAAGTGCTGGGATTACAGGCTTGAGCCACCCCATCCAGCCTAATACGACAGAAGTTTTAAACTATACATATCAAGTTTGCTATCAAATATTTTCCCAAATGTTACAAGAAGTATAAGTTCCAGAGGAATAATTGTATCAAAGCTTTTTGTTGAAGGATAGAAGATTTTTTTATAGAATAGGAGGTAGTTTTAAGATTTAATCAAGAATTCTATTCTTTTATTAGATGACAGTCTCCAAAATGTTCATATTGCTTATCTCTGGTGAGTGAGATTATAGATTAATTTTTTTCTTTATATTTTCTTGTGTGTTCCAGGTGTTCTAACAATGAACATCTATTCCTTTTGCAATGAGGAAATGTCATTTTTGAAAAGGCATATTCCTTCAAGGGTGCATGTAAAGTATATTTTGGCTTCAATAATTAATTAACGTTTAACAATTTTAGATGGCATTCTTGAAGGGAAGAAAAGGGCAATAGGTTTGCCTGAAACTTACATGATTGGTAGGAAGTGTATCAGTATCTTTTTAATTGAATTTATTATAACAGACTTTCTGTCAAGTTCAAACAGAAAAATAAGGCAGACCCTCAGACACAGCTTGGAGCAAAGATATAAATTAAACAAAATTCTCTGGCAGTTGATTTTACAGAATTATAGTAGCTGGTTGGGTACTTCCACTTCTGTGCTGTAAAACAATACAAATAAATGTTTGCTTCAGCAACTGTGCCTCTGGAAGAAATATGTCCCTTGAGACATGGGTAAAAACAATTAAAGCTATAAATATATTACATAGTAATTAGTGAAACAGTTTATGCCCTCAGACTAGATTCAAAATATTTCTGGTTAAAAATATCATTTTCACGTGGATAACTCTGTGGTGAATTTTCAACGGATGTGGGTATTTTTGTTTTATTTTATTTTTTAAAGAAATAAATTGTCACTCTTTGTATTAGAGGGAAAAGGAAAATACCAGAGCTGTTCATCATTTTGATGATTATTTATCCTTGGTGACTGGAAGATTGCCCTTATTTTGATGTTGCTATTTCTTTGTGGAAGTTGCTGAGATAGGGATTCCTCTCCCTCCCAGCTGCTCCCCCTCTACTTCAACTTTAGAGTTTCTGATGTTTTCCATATTTGCACACAGCAAGAAAGAGAGTGATTAGGGAAATGCAAGGTTAAAGGCGATATTATCTGAAATCAATGCCAGCAATTATCCATTACTGCTGTAATGACTGAATAGCTCTCAAAGGCAATGGGGAAATTAATCATAAAGGTTGTACCTGTACCAGTCTCTTTTTGGCTGGCTTACAGTGCTAAAAATAGCACTATAATAAGTTAGTGATTACGTATGGCATGAATATTCTGTTTCTTTTAAACTTTTTTTGTTTTTTGAATAATGTAGAAGTACCACTGGCTTCTTTCTCTTTCCCTCATTTATAATATTTCTGTAGTATAAGGGAAATCTCCCCTGGAAAATACTGCATCTAAAGTCATGTATTCGGTTTAAGATCCAAATCATCAAAGAAAAATGTCAAAACTCGTTTCTTAAATCCTCAACAAACACAAGTGTTAGCTTTGCTTTGCTGTGAAGGGCAGCTCTCACATTTATGCCTCCTGCAGTAATATAAAGCTTGGGATTCTCTATGTCAGAGATTCAGAAAACCACTGGCAGATCTGCCATGTGTCTCCAGAGCTCTCTGACCATTCAGTTACCCTGGAGAAGGTTTCCAACATTCCACCTTGTGTGATGGGAGTAGAAAGTCCAGAGATCATCTAACAATTCAGCCCTTCCTACACAAAAACTCCCAAGAAATGCATCAGCTAATAAGCCCCAAAAGAGAAATAGTGATGCTCCCTGAATAAAGTGAAGATATTGATGTGTACTTTCCATGTGTGTACTTTGTTGTATAGCTTAAAAAGTCAGTTAAAAGTGAAGAATCATAAAACAAATTAAGCAAACTGTCATTTTATTTTCCCCGGAAATTTCAAATGTACATCCATTCACCAATCTTCTGATGTCACATCAGTCTTTCTCTTTAAGAATCTTCTGATTAGAATCTGCAAAAGCCACCTCCATAATTCATTGCTATGAGTATCAGTTTTGATATTTAAAATTGGAATAAAAATGTAAAGAAATTTGCAAAGTAATTTGAGTAGACTGAGATTTTTCTGATTTTTCTCCTCCAGTCTTTTACAATTATTTCACTCACATGTAATTCAACAGTGATTTTTTGGAACATTTTCAGGGTATTTACTTATTTTCCGTAGAAATAACTCCTTTTGTCTACGGCCGTATGACCCTGAACGCACCCGATCTCATCTGATCTCAGAAGCTAAGCAGGGTCGGGCCTGGTTAGTACTTGGATGGGAGAAACAATTCCTTTTCACATTTAAATTTTATCAGTTGGCAAGATCAGGCTCTTTTCTCCTGGTATAACTAAATTTTGTATTGTGCTCTTAATGCTCCCATACAAAAGAAATCTCCATTCACTATTTAATTGTCTAACACATGGGAAGGAATAGAACTGAAATCTTTCTGATTAGAATGTTTAATGCATAACATACAGACTTGTTCTGATAATAGTGCCTATTGATATAATTCTTTGTATTCCCTCCTGTGTGGATCACAGAAACTTTGTAAGGACATTGCATTAGACTGCAGTACGTGTATGTAGACAAAGAAAGGAATAACGGATTCAGTACCAAAGAAATACCATATTAGAATCTAAATAAATCTAAGCATGTCTAATTAACCACTGTTTGCTGCTGTCTTGAGTATATCAGTAAGACTATTATAATTTATTTTAATAATGCTGCTTATAAAACTATTTTCTGTCATGTTCAAACAAAAATAAGGCAGACCCTAAGGCACAGCTTGGGGTGAAGTTAGAACATGTTTTAAAAATCAGGAGTCAATGAGTATTTTAGAAAGTCCTTCACACAGCCTATTTTAAGTGAACATTTAAGATAACTCTCTCATGACTACAGGAGGACTTAGAAACCAGCTGCCATTTATTTCTGGAAGGAACTAAAATTTCAATACCATTTGTTAGCCATGTTTAACAAATGGAGATGTGTTCTTCAGCTGATGTGATATTTTCATGTATAAAAGTTCAAATATGCTTTCTAATATCACAAGTAGACATGAAATTATTTTTGTTTCTTGTTGATGAAATTACTTTCTCACTATATATATGCTGTGTTACTTAAATCTGGCAGTTTTATTCATAAGTTCAGGAAATTAAACATTATTTCATTTAGAAAAAAAAAAACCTAGAATTTAAATCACATTGTGGCCATACTTATGAACTGAATTTCAAAATGAAACCTCCAAAATTTATTTTCAGAAATATTTCACTCTCTCTGGCTACCTTTTGTCTGCTTTAGACCACTTTTTCATTTTAAAATCTCTCTATGTCTGGTTCCCCAGAAAACAGAATCCAAGGCAGAGCTTTGCAAGCAGGAAGTTTGTTAAGGAGCACTCAGGAACACCAGGGCAGCAGGAGAGAGATGTTGAGTAGAAGGGAGATCCAACAGAGGCCTCAGCTGATCCCATGGGGAACTCTGGAACTGGGATATCCCCTGAGAGGTATCGTGAATGGAGGCAAGAGATTTACCTCTATACCCTCCTTTCAACCAAGTGCTGCATCCAGAACGGGAGGCAACTCCCTGAGCCTGAGAGCAATGCCCAGAGAGAAGCTGGACTCTGAGCTGTCAGCAGCCAACACCCCTAGCAGCCTGGGATATACGCACTTCAGCCTTAAAGGAAAACTCTGGGTGGTGAAAGACAGCACCCACCACAACAGCTGGAATTTCTTGTATAAGTATATATGGCATATTTAGCAAAACTGGGTTGAGATTTTCTGTCAAAAATAAGGATAGGTAAGCTGCCTACCTCATGGTGTTGGAGGATTGCAAGATAATTCATATAAAAGGCTTAAAGCAATATCCTTAAGCAATGAGGGCAATGGCACCCTCAGTAAATGTGACTGACACACATAGAATCCAGCCACCTCCTTCCACCTCTACTGACCTCCTGCCTGTCACCTAGACTGCAGCAATATGCTCCTAACTGGTGTTGTCGTTTTCACATTTGCCCTGCTTCCCTTCAGTCTGTTCTCAATGTAGCAGCCCTAGGGATTTCCACTAGCAGCAATCTGGAGCTCAGAAGGCTCCAGCCGCCCCCACCTCACTCACAGGGAAAAGGGGGCCCGGCAGCAGCCTCAATGCACACCCTGCACCATCTGCCCCCTTACTTCCCTGACCCACCCCCTGCTGCTCTTCCTGTTTACTCAGCTCCAGCCACACCAGGCTGCAGGCACATGCATGCCAGCCACGTCACCTTCCTGTTTCAGGGGTTCTACGCTCTGTTCTCTCCTCCCACAATGCTTTCCCCCTTACCTTAATGGCTGCCTCCCTCACACCCTTCAGCACTCCTCATACATGTCATCATCTTCTCCATGAGGCCTCCCCGGGCCACCCCACAGAAGAGCGCAAGCACCACCTGCATCCCCTGTTCCCTTACTTTGCTTCATTTTTCTCCATTTATCACCCTCCCCTATACTCACCTATTGTTAATTGTCTGTGTCCCTCCTCTCCCTGGTAAACCTCGTGAAACCAGAAATCATCGTCCTTATCCCCAGCATAGAGGAGAGCGCCAGGAACATAGCACTGAGTAAATATTTGTTGAGCAGAACAATGCTACATATAAACATCTTTATACTGTGGTTTTTTGTTTTTGTTTTTGAGATGGAGGCTCACTCTGTCACCCACGCTGGAGTGCAGTGGTGAGATCTCAGCTCACTGCAGTCTCTGTCTCCCGGGTTCAAGCAATTCTCCTGCCTGAGCCTCCCAAGTAACTGGGATTACAGGCATCTGCCACCACTCCTGGCTAATTTTTGTGACAGGGTTCTACCATGTTGGCCAGGCTGGTTTTGAACTCCTGACCTTATATGATCTGCCTGCCTTGACCTCCCAAAGTGCTGGGATTACAGGCGTGAGCCACTGCACTTGGCCTTACACTGTGTTTTTAAAGTATATGAATTACCTGGAATTTTTAAAAAGGTAACTGAGGTATAATGTAAAATCTAAGTGCCATCAATAGCAGAAGATCCTAAATTACTTCTGTCTTCTCCTCTTCTTGGGTGCCAGATTGGCAAGAGGTAGACTTGCGATGGATCATTTCATGTCAGCTTGGATGGGACATGAAACCCAGATATTCAGTAAAATGTTATTCTAGATGTTCCTACAAAAGTACTTCTTGGATGAGATTAACATTTAAATCAGTAGACTTTGAGTAAAGCAGATTATCCTCCAGAATGTGGGTGAGCCTCATCCATCCCGTTGAAAGCCTTAACAGAAAAAGACAGACTTCCCTGGAAGGAGAGGAAATCCTGCCCACAGACTGCCTTCTGGATTCCTACTGCAGCTCTTCCTTAGGTCTACAGCATGCCAGCCTACTCTGCAGATTTTGGACTTGCCAGCCTCCACAATTATGAGAGCCAGTTCTTAAGATAAATCTCTCCCTAAATGTAAATATGCACATCCTGTTGCTTCTGTTTCTCTGGAGAACCCTGACTGATTCGGATTTTCCTCTTACTACCCTGCTTGTTTTTTGCCCCTAAGGCTGATCTCTTCTTTCCTGCTCAAGGTTCCATCATTTCCAGTTTCTCAGAGATCTTATTTATAATCTTCTGTTTAAATCCTTTGCTTCCTGTCCTTCACCTGGCATCTTCCCGTTAATATTTAAATATTCTCGAGTTGCTCCTACCACCATCAAATAAACACAGGAGCCTCTCTGTATCTCTTGTTTTCCTCCTCCTGCCATTCATCTGTGTGCTTCCTTATCTGTGTCCTACTTTTCAAGTGTCATAATTTCCCAGAAAGTTGCAATGTCTTCCTTATTCTCTCTCATTACTCACTCAGCTACATTCTGGCATCAGCTCCCTCCCCACCCCTGAAACTCCTCTCCCCAAAGTCACCAGCTACCTCCATGCAGATAAATCCAATGGACCCTGCTTGAGCATCAAATTACCTGACTCTCAGCAGGATTTGACTTTGTTGACCACTCCCTCCTCTCTAAAGTAATTCTTTTTTGGTATTTGTGACACCATGCTGTCTTGCTGCTTCTGCTCTGTCTTTAGACTGTCCTGTCTTCACCAACCCTTCATGGAAGACTTCTCAGCACCCTCTCCTCCTTCCCTTCACCTTCTTCTCTTCTCAAACTTTGCTTTCTAAGGGGTTTCTTCAGTCCCAAAGGCTTCAGTTAGCATCTGTGTATATATGCTGGCTGACCCTCAAATCTATGACTTCACCATCATCTTTCCCCTGATGATCAGAGCCGTCCACCCAGCTGAACATTTCCACAAATTGCCCTCTGCATCTCAAACTCAACTGGTCATCTTCTCCCCAAAACCTGCTCCTTGTCCTTTATGTTTCTCCTTTCCATTCTGTGCTTCAGCCAGAATAAAATCCTTTCAGTTTCTCAAGTTGTTTGCTTTTGCTTTCTCTGTTTGGAACTGTTTCCTTCCTTTTCCTGCTCTTACCCGTCCCTCACACTCTCAGTCCCCTCTATTGCTGCCTGGCGCAGTAAAGCATCATTGCTCCTGGAAAAACCCTGGTGAGTGCTTCAGGCGCCACTCACTTGCCCTCCTACAAAATGCTCTTGTCAGCTCCGGCTCAGCTTTACTGCTCTGTCTGCTCTCTTTACAGTACCTTAGAGTCCGTTGGTCTTCCTGTCTTTCTTCTACCACAGTTCTTGAGGGCAAGGACAGCTTTCTCTTTACTGCTATGTGCCCGTAGCAGACAGCCTGGCACATTGTACATGCTTAATAAGTGTCTGTGAAAAGAAAGATTGGACGAACACAATGCATAAAATCTCTTATCACAGGGCCCTTGGAGTCAGAGGACAACTCCATAAGGACAAACAGTATTTCTCGATGGCAGGGCCGTTGACATTTTGCATTACAACTTTCCTTTATGAAGAACTGTCATATGCATTGCAAGATGTTTCACACCCCTAGCTCCTGCCCATTATCTACCAGGAGTGCTACCCAGTTCCTGCAGTGAATATTCAAAATGTACCCACTCTCCTCCCCACTCTTCATGATCTCTTTCCTTGGCAGTTATTAATTAGGAATACAGACACACTTTTCCTGCCCACCATTGTCTTTTCTCTGAGACCATCAACCAGAGTGCACTCATGCCAGGAAGTGTTAGTGCAACAAGGATCCCAGGTGCGCATCGATCTGTCACACAGGAACCACACAGGATTTTGAATGTCATTATAACCTTGGATATAGCTTTTTCAATTACACATGTCTAGAATTCCATTTGGTGTTAAGCATATTGGAAAAACTTGGAGAAAATTGCTCTGGTGCCTATGAGGATCATTTGCTTCAGATGACGAAGGATTGACAGGCTTTGGAGGGAGTGCTTGACAAAGAGCATTCCTACATTCTTAAAATGGAGAGGGTTACTTGTCCTTCACATCTGAGAACTCTCAGTATAGGAGAAGCAGATGGATACAGAATGACTTGATTGTTCACTAGGTTAGTGATGAAGAAATAATGGATGTAATTTTGACTGATGGGGGACCAAGTTGAAAGCTCTCAGCAATAGTGAAGAGTGATTTTTCAGAGGATGAAAAATCCATGTGAGGAAGGAGAACTGGCTGTGTCAGCCTGACATGGGTTCATTAGTGCTACAGAAGGAGCCAGTTAAACCACCAAGAGGTCCTGCAGCTGCCCCCAAAATATTAAATGTATGTAGTGTAACAGGTGTGATGATAGATATTTTTATATCTGCCATCTCATTTGTTCATCTAGAAGCCCATTTGTTCACAGAGAAGGTCAATATATTATTAAGCTTACTTTTTTAGAGAAAGCAACTAAGCCACAGACATAAATCCAAAAATCACATAGCAAGAATGCCTCCCATGGCTTCTGACTCCAAATCCAGTTATTTTTCCACTCCACCAAAGCAGTTTCCTATCCATCCTGCACAAAAACCAAAGTTCACTCCAAGCCTCTGAGAAAGGTTAATTATGTTCACCATTTCTATTTAAAGGAATAGAGAAATACTTAATTCAGTAAACTTCCCAACCTCTAGCAGTAAATTCTCAGGAATCAGATTCAGCCATTTAAAATGATTCATTTCCTAAGGGTACTCGAGAGCCATGGCTTTACTCTGCCTTGTCTTGGGAAATTGACTGGGAGGAGTCCTTTTAGATCACTATTGGAGGTCATCCATTGTGCAAGGTCAGATGATTTAGTTGGCCCCTCTTGGAGAGCACGTCACATTTCCCTGAATTGCATTTGAGGCTTTTTCCCAGAGCTATCTATAGTGAATCAGAAATACAGTGTAAAATGAAAGTGGTAAGACTTATTTGCTAGGTGTTAATGGCAATTTCAAACAATTAAACAAGCAGACCAATAAAATGATCAGTTTTATTCAAGTGCTGTTTAGTAACATGATGACTTAAATTGCCACAGACTAATATGGTTGAAAATAACACTGCCAACTCCTGAAATGAGGATCATTTTGTAGATTTTTCAGTCCAGTGGAATTCAGGTTCTATGGTGGAACGTTTTTCTCAGTCATGTTTTTCTTTTTGACTCTTATTTTCTCAACAGGAAATAAAAAATAAACATCTGACCTTAGCTTAGTTAACCTCAAATAAATTAATGTGTGGTATGAAAATCAGACAAGTATACACACCCTGAAAATAAATAAGGGTGTGTATGCTCTGAAAGGAAATTGCAAACTAGAGCACATCATTCGATATTTTTTGAACAATTAAATGCCATATAAGGCACTCAGATAATGAAAAGCAAACAGCATTCTTAACTTTGGAACAGGTTGTACAAAATTTGAAGTAAATAACTGACATAACATAAAATTCAAAACAAGATTTTATTCACATACAGCTTATGTCTATAGCCCTTTAGTTGAGGTTAAAGCTTAAGAAGGGCAAATCAGAAAACATGTATGTACATCTTACACACTTACTGAGTGTTGTTAATTCCAAATAGCTTTCTATTATACTGTGCTTTTCAGAGATACCATGATTATTTTTTATGGGAGAAGACAAATTTTTTGCAGCGAAAAAAAGCCAAGCTTTCTGGGTATTGAGTTTATTTCACTTCTGCCACTGAGAACTAGTTCCTATAAGATCATAGCTGAATGATTTAGCCAAAGAAACAAGAAGATGAAAAGCAGAATTATTCCAAATGGAAGCTGTAATTTGTAGCAGTATGTTTATTTGCTGAATGTTGAATGACAAATGAAATTTGAAAACAGATTTACAGGAGCCAGCTGCCTTCCTAACACTTAAGAACACAAGTGCTTCTGAGATGTCTTTTCTTTAAAAGATGGGGTTTCACAGTCTCCTAGGCTGGAGTGCAGTGATACCATCATAGCGCCCCACAGCCTCAAACTCCTAGGCTCAAATGAATGAGATGGCTTTTTTCATAATCTGTTATTTACTTAATTTCTCCCAGTTCCCCTTTCCTTGACTGTAAAATAAATAGTACAGTAATTCTACTTAAGGAATTTTGAAGGGTAAATGAGACAATGTCTGAGAAAGCACTTTAAACATGTAAAGTAACATTTACACATCCTGAGTCCTCTGGAGCTCATTTTCTTTTGTTCCTGCCTTCTGTTTTTTGGCTTAGACAAGTGTTCCTTCCCAGGGACTTTCTCCTATTAACATGCTGACGCTCATTCTTCAGACATAAGATGAGAGGAATAACGTCCTTGACTGCCTACTCTATTAATTCTACTTAAGGAAATGCTACTAGATAAAAATTAAGCACCCCTAAAATGCTTAAATGGATATTATGTTTATCCAGAAACGAAACTACCGAATGCTTGAACATGAATTTTTCTTCAGCTCATAGAACCACATCTCTATATGTGTTTGTTTGGTTTTTTATTTTTATTTTTTATTTTTTGGTAGAGACAGGGTTTTGCCATGTTGCCCAGACTGGTCTCAAACTCCTAAATTCGAGCCATCTGCCAGCCTTGACCTCTCAAAGTGCTGGGATTACAGGCATGAGCCACCTTACCCGGCCCCATACATTTCTTTTTTAATGAGGAAATAATAAGCTTCCTTGTACCCCAGAACAGTTGGACAATCTTATTTTCTTTATAATAAATTTTTAAAATTAGATTCACCAAAATAATAATAAATAGCAAAAGAATCCTCATAAACAATTCAAATGTTGAAGAATACTGTGAGAAGGAAAATCCAGTGAGTGTTCTTACAAACAGGCCTGAAGAAACAGGCCTGAAAAATCACCACTATTCCAGTTCAGCACATCTTTTGTTAAGGTTTTCTGCATGGGGAAGGGAATAACCACTATCAGGACATTTGTAAAACATACCTGTAGATGTCAAAGTCAAGATGGGCTTAATTTATTCTGACAATTGATGTAGCAACATACTCATCTCTTAAATTATTCATCTTTTAGAAAATTCCCTTCCTGGAGAGATCAGGATTGAATTAGACTCAAGCTCATTCAAACGCAAATTTAGTTAAAAGTAAACATACAAAATAAATTTTGTCCTTGCATAGGTCTGCAGTAAATAGAAAAGTGTGTTTTAAGAAAATTTTACATCTGTATTTTATTAAGATATTTTTTCTGACCTGGTTATTAAGAATCCTTTTAATGAAATTCAGCTTGGTTTCATAAATAATGCAAAGCTTGCTTGTGATTAGGTGAGCCTCATCAGATACCCAGAGAGAGAAAGGATATGCTAGCAGGCCCTTAGTATGGCCAGGAATAAGCAATAGCTACACATTTTCCAGGTGGAGGGCTTTGTTTGGTTATAGAATCAGTGCGTCCCTGTAAATATCAGCAGTACCCTTCCTTGAAGAGTTGGAGCTCTTTGCCAACATAGAGCCTCTTCCCTGACTATAGTTAGTACCTCCTCCTGATCATCACGTTTTTTCTGCAGCTGCAAATTGGTTCTGAGAGCACAAGGTTTAGTAAAGGCCTTTTCTCTTATAGTGCTTCTGTTTATCTCTACTTCTCTTCTATTAGCTTTAGTTTATAAGAGTTCAGGGTGGACTTGTATTCTATTTCTGATTTGAAGGAAACAAAAGAGAAAGAGAAAGCCATTTCTGAAGTCAGTGACCTTTGAAATACGTAACTGTTCATTTAAATGGCAGTGGGGTCATGAGTGACTATAAAGTTCATTGGGCTTAAAAACTTGCTGGAGATGACCAGCTGCTTGCAGAGCAAACAGGCATCTTACATGGGTGAGCCCATGGTGGAGGGTTGAATGTAGCCTGTCCTACTCTTTAGTGTTTTCACCTCAGAAGTTCATTTCAAGGACTCAGAGCCTTAAAGAAATAAGGAAAAGAGAAAGTCTTAAGAAATTATCTCCTCTAAGAAAAAGGAAGACACATGTGCCAGATTTGCTTTCTGTTCTGCTTGTTGTAAAGGGAACAAGGAGTATGTGAATTGTCCTCACCATGTGCACTGGACAGCCCTTTAATCTTTTGATAGTTAAGTGCTTTGCTTAAACTAAAAGGCAAACAAAAACCAAAGCTTCTTTAGAAGAATTTGAGTCGTGGCTGTGATGTGCTCTGTAACCACTTCCAAAGTAATTCTTAGACACAAGCTTCACAGGACACTTTTTTGGGCATGGAGTGAAGGGACAGGTATAGAAACATATTTCATCCTCATCATAGCCTCCTATCTTCTAACAGCATCTCAGAGAGAGCACCAAGCACTTGTTTCCCAGGAACTGAAGTTGGATATAATGGGGCCAGTATCAGAGACCCTTACGTTGTCTGTGCTAATTAAATGTGATCAGAGGGAAGCAAACAACAGCGCATGTGCTGGCTCAGTGCGTTTTCTGCCAGACTTCCTCTAACCATCTCTCTCCTAACATCCTCCAAAGCCTCTGTGAGTAATTAGGGCTTTCAGGCTTTGGGAGGATGTAACATTCATTTGAATTGATTCTAGTCTTTGTCAGTCAAGAGGAACATTACAGAGTGCCTTCCTGGAAATATTAGTTCTGAGGAATGTTTATAGCTGTTCTGTAGGGAGTAGGGAAGGGCCAAATAAACTTAAGAGACTCTGGGTAGAGCAAAGATTAAAAAGCTGTGCAACTTGTCTTTCCTGTCCTTTTAATAGGAACCTCTTCTGTCCCAGAATTAAATTGATCTTTTAGAAGGTACAGAATAGGGGGCAAGCATGGCATTTGATTGTCAAGGGGCTTGACAAGTACAGATCCCGTTTTTATTACTTGGGCACTATCTTGGCATTTCTACATTAAAAGCCAGCTCCACTGGCTTATTCACAGTACTCTGGGTGACAGAGATGGAACAAATCCACTAGACTGCTAACTATGTCCACTCTGAATATATCAGAAATGATTAAATTATGGAGCTGTGTGGATTTGGCTGCTTTATACTTTTGAGTTTAGGAAATAAACTGGTTCCCTTCCTACCTTAATCAGCACAAATTTGATATACTGTCTGTCTCATCCTCCTTTATATTTGCTTTTGAACATTGGGAATGCTATTTTTGGCTTCATTGTGCCTTTGTTTTTTTTATCTTTAAGTGTTCTACGTTCTTAGTATTTTCTGTCTGAGACTGCACCAGGACAGGTAGAACCAAATTGCAGTAGAGGGGGGAAATGAGATAAAATAGAAAAAAATGAACGGGAGGCATTTTGGAGATAAAGTTTATTTTAATAGGATGATGTTATGTATCATCCTTTCTCAGTCACGGCAGTCTTACTAATGCTCCAATCCAAAGATGTTTATGGGCCAGGTTTGGTAGCTCACTCCTGTAATCCCAGCACTTTGGGAGGCCAAGGCAGGCGGATCACCCGAGGTCAGGAGTTCGAGACCAACCTGACCAACATGGCGAAACCCCATCACTACTAAAAATGCAAAAATTTGGTGACACCTGTTGGGAGGCTGAGGCAGGAGAATCATTTGAACCTGAGAGGCAGAGGTTGTAGTGAGCTGAGATCGCACCATTGCACTCCAGCCTGGGCAACAAGAGCAAAATTCCGTCTCAAAAAAAAGAGATGTTTATGAAGATTCCTCCCCAAAGGCTCATTCAGCATCTGGTGTAAATAGTGGACCCTGCACAGGGAGCTGGTCAGAAGCCCCCCAGGCCAGAAACTGAGGCTAGAAACTCAGTACCTGAGGCAAGGAGGATTTTCTATCACAAGAAGTGGAAAGTAATCTTATTATATGTCTTTAACCCTGGTAGATCCACATACTATTCTTGTACCACCAGTTAAGAGTTATTTAATTATAAATATGTGCATCCCTGCCCTAACTATATACTTTTCAATTGCAAAAGTCAACCAGTAATATTGGACAGAAACCATTCAAGTGCAAGAATAATTCAGTGTTTCCTTTTGGCTATGCCATACCTGGAGGAAAAAGAACAAACAAATTGTGCCCAGTTTAGAAGTTTTTGAACTATCACAGCTTAACATTTTTAACTTTTCAGGTTGTATCCACGCCATGCAAGTGCCCTGAACAACCTTGGAACACTGACCAGAGACACAGCAGAGGCAAAGATGTACTATCAGAGGGCTCTCCAGCTCCATCCACAGCATAGCCGGGCTCTTTTCAATCTGGGGAATCTCCTCAAGTAAGTGGAACATTTACCATTCATCAGGAGGCCTTGAGATTCCAAGAAACCCTTTCCTTCTCAACACTCATTTGATTGTGCTGCTCTTCCCTCTTTCTAGAGCTGTATAATTAGAGTTTTCAGACTTTGGGAGTATATATGCATCTCAATTTCTATTTTTTATCAGTCAAAAGATGTATTTCCCAGAGTGTCGTTCTGGAAGATTTTCATAGACTGTCTCTAAAAGGGTGAGAACGGAAAAGTGTTACATGGTCAGATAAACTGAGAACATGCAGAGCTAAGCAGATCATTTATTTATTGCAAGAAGTTTCAATATGCCAGTATTCCTTGTGAATCTTCTAGAAAGGACTGTGGAATAGTCATTTTTGTCTTTTCTTTGTGTATGTGTGGAGGAAAGGCATTTCCCAAGACAAATATTCCATAATATACTTTAGGAAAAGCAGCATTCTCTGAAGGTATAGACAAATGGTTTAACTACACTTCTACCCAGTTTGTGTTATAAGCGGGAAATAAAGTGAGGCTTGCTGGAATTAGTAGTTCGAATTACTAGTGATAACTTTGGTGCTTAGGAATAATTCTCAGATAGAGCCTCTAGTGTTTGCTTATTACTTGCTGCCCTGATAAAGGTTGATAGCGTGTTTAAAGTTACTGAAGACTACAGTAAAGGGTGCTTTTGCATCTTGTGTGTTTATTAACATAGCCTAGGCATGTTGGTGATGATCCTAACAATGATAGTAATAATGGTGGCAGTAGTTATGGAATTTAGCTTCTTAACTAAAAAAAAAAAAAAAAACAGGTTAACGAACATCAGAAATGGAAATTTAAGAGGTAAAAATGACCAGAAGTGGAGAGTAATGTTATGTGTATCTGTGCTCGTCAGATGCTAACAATCCACACGCTTGCCAAGCTGGTTTCCATCTCCCAGCTTCTGGAGGGCACATGTGGCCGCCTCTCCAATACCTTCAAGGCTAATGGTTCACTTGGTTCTTTCTTCTTCTCCCTGACAGGATTGTCTCCATTGCTGAGTAACTCAGTATGATGCATCTTCATTGCCTTCCTTTTACTCCTTGACTTTTAAGGATTCCCATAGACACTGAATCTTTTTACTAAATGTACATACTGATGCACCTTTTTATTTTAATCTCATTTGAACAGAAGCATTGGAGTGAGTTTATCACAGAGCAGTCTAATATAGTATAAACTGACAAGTGCCATCCTAGGTCTGAAGTTGTGTGTGTAAGAATGGCTTTACCCATGTGCAGGAACACAAAATCAAGGAAACACTACACAAAATAAATGAATGCCAAGAAAGTACAATTAAATAAAGTGAAATAAATAAACTGGAAGTCAAAAACTAAATAAAATTAATTTTTCAAATTTGATAACATTGTTAAAACTTGATAAATCTGAGAATGATGAAAAACAACTGATAATGGGCTGGGCACAGTGACTCAAACCTGTAATCCCAGCATTTGGGAGGCCAAGGCAGGTGGATTGCTTGAGGCCAGGGGTTCAAGAGCAGTTTGGCAAACATGATGAAACCCCATCTCTACTAACAATACAAAATTTAGCTGAATGTGATGGCATGTGCCTGTAATACCAGCTACTTGGGAGGCTGAGGCACAAGAATTGATTGGGCGACAGAGCAAGACTCTGCCTTAAAGCAAAACAAAACTTTCAACTACTGATAACATGGAAAAAATTTTAAAAAAATTTTAAAAAGGCATTACATAATGGTAAAGGGATCAATGCAACAGGAAGAGCTAACTATCCTAATTATATATATAAGTATCCTAAATATATATAGTATATTTATCCAATACAGCAGTCAGATTCATAACACAATTTCTTAGAGACCTCCTACAAAGAGGCTTAGACTCCCACACAATAATAGTGGGAGACTTTAACACTCCAATGTCAGTATTAGATAAATGAGACAAAAAATTAACAAGGATATTTAGGACTTGAACTCAAATCTGGACCAAGCAGACCTAATAGACACCTACAGAACTCTCCACCCCAAATCAACAGAATATACAACAGAATATACATTTTTTCTCAGCATCAGATAGCACTTATTCTAAAATTGTCTCATAATTGGAAGTAAAACACTCCTCAGCAGACGCAAAAGAATGGAAATGTAACAAACAGTCTCTCAGACCACAGTATAATCAAATTAGAACTCAGGATTAAGAAACTCACTCAAAACCACACAACTACATGGAAACTAAACAACCTTCTTTTGAATGACTACTGGGTAAATAATGAAATTAAGGCAGAAATAAATAAGTTTTTTGAAACCAATGAGAACAAAGACACAGTGTACCTGAATATCTGGGACACAGCTAATGCAGTGTTAAGAGGGAAATTCGTAGCACTGAACACCCACAGGAGAAAGCAGGAAAGATCTAAAATTGATACCCTAACATCACAATTAAAAGAACTAAAGAAGCAACAACAAACAAATCCAGAAGCTAGCAAAAGACAAGAAATAACTAAGATCAGAGCAGAACTGAAGGAGATAGAGACATGAGAAACCCTTCAAAAAAATCAATGAATCCAGGAGCTGGTTTTTTAAAAATATTAGCAAAATAGATAGACTGCTAGCGAGGCGAATAAAGAAGAAAAGAGAGAAGAATCAAATAGACACAATAAAAAATGGTAAAGGGGATATCACCACTTATACCACAGAAATACAAACTACCATCAGAGAATATTATAAACACCTCTATGCAAATAAACTAGAAAATCTAGAAGAAATGGATACATTCGTGGACACCTACACCCTCCCAAGACTAAACCAGGAAGAAGCCAAATCCCTGAATGACCAATAACAAATTTAGAAATTGAGGAAGTAATGAATAGCCTACCAACCAAAAAAAGCCCAGAATTAGACGGATTCACTCTCGAATTCTACCAGAGATAAAAAGAGGAGTTGGTACCATCCCTTCTAAAATTATTCCAAGCAATAGAAAAAGATGGACTCCTCCCTAACTCTTTTTATGAGGCCAGCATCATCCTGATACCAAAACCTGGCAGAGATACAACAAGAAAAAAAATTTCAGGCCAGTATCCCTGATGAACATCGAGGTTGGTGGGTGTGTAAATTAATTCAACCATTGTGGAAGACAGTGTGGCAATTCCTCAAGGATCTAGAACCAGAAATACCATTAGACCCAGCAATCCCATTATTGGGCATATACCCAAAGGATTATAAATCATTCTACTATAAAGACACATGCACATGTATGTTTATTTCAGCACTGTTCCAATAGCAAAGATTTGGAACTAATCCAAATGCCCATCAATGATAGACTGGATAAAGAAAATGTGGCACATACACACCATGGAATACTGTGCAACCATGAAAAAGAAATGAGTTCATGTCCTTTGCAGGGACATGGATGAAGCTGGAAACCATCATTCTCAGCAAACTAACACAGAAACAGAAACCAAGCACCGCATGTTCTCACTCATAAGTGGGAGTTGAACAACTAGAACATATGGGCACATGGAGGGGAACATCATACACTGGGGCCTTTCAGGGGTGTAGGGAAAGTGGGGAGGGATAGCAGGGGGTGGAAGTTAGGGGAGGGATAGTATTAGGAGAAATACCTAATGTAGATGACAGATTGATGGGTACAGCAAATCACCATGGCACATATACCTGTGTAATAAATATGCACATTCTGCACCTGTATCCCATAAATTAAGTATAATGAAAAGAAAGAAAAGAAAAAGAGAGAAAGAGACAGAGAGAAAGAACAAAAACAAAAAGAATTATCTGGGCATGGTGACTTGCACCTGTAGTCCCAGCTTCTCGGGAGGCTGAGGCACAAGAATCTCTTGTGCCTGAGAGGCAGAAGTTACAGTGACCTGAGATCTTGCCATTGTACTCCAGCCTGGGCGACAGAATGAGACTCTGTCTCCAAAAAGAAAAAAAAAAATGACAGAACTTAATCCTAAACCATTTATAGATTGTGAAGCAGGAAAATATAAATTAATTGATGTGAAATTTTTCATGAATAAATTTTAGAGCTGATAAATTGGATCATAGTACACTGAGACATAGTTCTTCCATTGTATTCATTTCTGTATGACTAATACATTGGTCCTATATAGGATAAGAGTAGCACCTGAAAGAATTAGGAGAATATAGACTAGAAAATAAGACACATTCAGTGTGCTTCTTTATACATATATTTTATATTTATATATATAAAATATATATATATATAAGGCAGAGTCTAGCTCATTTACCCAGTCTGGAGGTCAGTGGTGTGATTATGGCTACTGCAACCTCTGCCTCCTGAGCTCAAGTAGCTGGATTATAGGCATGCCTCACCATGCCTGGCTAATTTTTTTGTATTTTCTTTTTTTTTTTTTTAGCGATGGGGTTTTGCCCTGTCACCCAGGCTAATCTCTAACTCCTGGGCTAAAGCAATCTATCTACCTCAGCCAAAGTATTGGGATTATAGGTGTGAGCCATGGTGTCTGGCCTGCTTCTTTGTATATTTATAGCACAACACAGGTTTTAATTATTGTTAAGTCCACAATTTGTAATTTTCTTTCACCCACCTTAATATACTGCTCTGCTTTTTCTTACTTTTAGTTTTGGTAAAAGTAAGAACATTCAACGGTCTTTTTCCATGCCCAAATCCCTACTAACACCGATATTAAAACTGTATTAAAAAAAAAAAAAAAGAAAGAAAACCAACTAATAATGAGAAGTACACAACTGTGGAAGAAAAATAATTTAGTACTAAGAGGCTCTTTTTAAAAATAACAAATCAAATAGTGTGACAAAAATTAGTCCTATTTGTTGTAGATAGCTAGATACAGGTCAATATGATGCTGTTATTTCACTCTGCTATTTTTATGAGCACATATTTCTTTATGTGAAGTTCTAAGAACTTGTGTTTTCATGAGTCCTTGTTGTATCTGTATATGTTCTCATTAAGAGCCCAGATAACATACTGGCTATGTAAAATCCTGTAGATGTCTTTTGGGGTACCTAGATTATATAGCTCTAGCTTCAAAATTCATACAAATGAGTATTTTATCCATAGAAGCCAAATATAAAGTCTTGGCTACAAAATGACATTTCTTGTTAGGAATGCTATTCTGCAGTTACGATCATAATATGGTGCTGAATTTGGCTCTACTTGAAAATGATGGCAGATATTCTTATAAGTTTTATTTTGCCAAGACCTGAGCAAAAGATGAGTGTTCTAACTTTCCTTTTTCAATTCACATCATTTCACTACTAACAGCTTGTATTAGTACACGTGAGTTAAAAATGCATTTTGGAATTTGGCAATGGCTACTTTTCACAGTAAAAGGAATTATTGGGTAAACAACATATAATTTTTCCTCCTCTCTTTTTTAGTAAAAATCAATTATTGATGATGATCTAAATCAACAACAATGCTTTACGTTTGTATAAGACTTTGCTGTTTTCTGAATGCCTTTTTTTTAAATGATGCCCTTCCAATGAGTCTTTACAGTGAATAGGAAAGAAGAGAAGACAAGGTCCTACGAAGTTAACAGAGGTCCAAACAAGTTACCCTTGTTTACCTCCTTTTGCCTGGTACACCACAGAGCAAAGTGGGTGTATCTGGGTGTAAGTCAGGCTTAGAATCCAGTCGATTAAAATGATGATAAGAGCTAACGCTGAAATGCTGTCAGGTTTACAGATAAGGTTCTTTTAATATTCATTATTTAATCTTTACAACAATCTGTTACAAAATATATTGCCTTCCTCATCCCCATTTTACGAGAGAGGAAAGCAAGGTTCAGAGGTTTTGTGTGACCTTGGCTCAGGCTATGGCAGAGCCAGGATTGAATCCCTGCCCTTGAACTCCTTTTCCTGTTCCCTTTCCATTACCCATGCTGCCCAAATAGCTTTCCAATCCAAACATTACATAACATTAAACTATTTAATGGCATGCAGTTGCCTTTTGGGAGAAAGGACCACCCTGCAACTCTCTTAAAGAAACAGCAAATTTGATTTACGTAACCCTGAGGTTGTGTTGCTAAGTAACAAAGAGAGGAGACCCAGAAAATAGCACTTAGATAACTGAGCTTTATTTCTGCATACCTTAATACATTTCTGAGCCATAGCAATGGGCCAAAAGCAAGAAGAGGATAAAAGCACTTTAAATTTGGTTTGACTTAATCTGTTTTACTTTATATTCACTTTAAGATGTACACAATATCGATCTCTCTGTTGAGTTGACTTCTGAGTTATTGAGTTAACTTTTAAAAATTAAACCTTCTTTATAATCTGCAACTTAATGCTCCTTCTGAGAATCCAAGTTATCTCTTAGGTGTGAGGAGTTTGTATTTTATCATCCCTGAGAGGAAGCACTGTCATTATTCCTATTTGACCAACAAGGAAACTAAGATTTGGAGAAAATAAGTAACATGCCGAAGTCCCATAGTGAGGAAACAGAAGACACAGACTGGAGCCAAGATCTGCCCTGTCCCTTCTGCCCGTAAGCACCACACTCTGCTGCCTCCCTGTGGCGCACCTGAAGACGGGGCTACAGCCTGCAGCGTCACTGCCCAGTAGAAATGAGAGCCACATGTGTAATTTACATTTTTTTAGGTAGCCATATTTTAAAACATTTTAAAAAGTGAAATTATTTTTAATAATAGACTTCATTTAACTCTAATATATTCAAATTATTATCTTAGCATGTAATGAATATTACAACAATTTTTAAAATTTAACATAAAAAATTGAAAATATGACTGAGATGGTATGCATTTTTTTATTTTAATGAAATCTTTGGAATGTAATGTGTGCTTTACGCTTACAGCACATCTTAGGCCAGCCATATTTCAAGTGTTCAATAGCCACATATAATTTGTGGCTACTATATTGGACAGCACAGATGTTTATTAATAACCTTGACTTTGAAAGAAATATGAGTCTTTGTCCAGGCCAGAAGCTCTAAATAAGATGTGACTCTGTCAGAGCAACCAGACAATCTTATAGCAGCTCATTTGAATTCTTGGAATTATGACAGATGGCTTTAAACCCATTCATAGCAGTAGACTTCACTGAGTGTTATCCAAATATATCTGGCCCCTTTTATGACCATTTCACTGAACTTTGCAGCTAATGTGTTATGATGCTGTGCAGCACATTTACAGTGTGAGGGGTTGATAAGAAGCAGCTTTCCATGCCAGCATTCTTAATTTATATTAATTCTTGTTAGCTTTGCTTAGAATTTAAAATGTGAAAAAAAGAAAAAAGGAAGAAAAAATAGGCAAGATTAGCATGAACTTTTTATGGATGAACAGAGCGAAAGTCCCTGGTGGCTTGAGAGAATATAATAGAATATTTAAATGCAGAATAGGGGAAAAATATTTCTGTGAATGCTTAGTTAAAATAGCTGCTGGAGTTTATTACGGAAATGGAATATAAAAAGAACTTCTTGAAGAACCAGGTCATACCTACCTTATTGCCACAATTACCTTTTATTCACATAATAGAATATGAGTGTTATGTAGGTATTACAATAAATCTTATAATCAAAACTCAGAGGAAAATGTAATGGAATGTTCAATAACTGAACTATATAGAAGATAAATTTGATAAGAGCCTACATTTATTTTACTTTATTCTGATCCTTTAGAAAATGGAATATCTAAAAAATATTAGGAGATAGAAGGGTAACCATTATCTTTAAATGCTAGGGATATATTTCCTAACAGCTTTGGTACTAGCCACACCACCATTTATTTCCTAAAAAGGAAGTTGATACAGTCAAGACGGTAGTCCTTCTCTGTTTTTTAACTGAAGCCCCAGAGAGTAGAGAAGCCAACCATGTGGATAAAAAAAACTCTACAGCACCCTTACTACCACATTAGTCTGTCAGCTTTGGATGAGTATTCTCTGCATTCTCCTCTTAGCATGAAATTCTAGTCCCCACCCTCCACCCCTGTGGTGGTGACCTGTTCCCTCCCCCTTCACTTATCTCTAGTCCCAATCCCATTACACTTGCTCCCCTTCATCTGTGTCCAAATCATGTGTGTCTCTCTCCAGCTCTTTCTCCCTGCTCTTTTAAAGCCCAGTCCAGCATCTCCTAACACCATCCTCATCACTGCCATTTCACAATTTCTTGTACCTTCTTCCCTCATCCTCAGGGACTTGAGCACCAGGGGAGTGACTCCCCATTGCTCACCAACCTATGCTGCCCTCTTCAGCAAGTAGATCCATCATGCAGTTCCTGTGCTTCTGTCCCTCCAGGGCCCCCCATTTATGCTATACCTTGGCATTTACCAACATGGCCATGCCACTGACTTTTTAATTATGTAGACTTTGTCGTTCTCTGGCACTTGAACTCTGAAATGTTCCTCTTTGAGCTTAACCTTTTACCTCTGTCCTCCCTTCCCTTTTCTCCACTCTCTCACTCCCGCTGTCACTTTTAAGGGGTCATGATTATGACCTCCCACCTCCTTGCTCCTCTCTCTGCTTAGCTGGCTTCCGTAAGGCTTGAGCCTCCACATGCCTTCCGTGACAGGTGCTGTTCTCCTGCTCCCTCTTTCCTGCCAGCCCTGCACTTGACCACTGTTAGAACCTTTCTTCTCTCTGATTTTTGTGTTCATAATTTGTAATCCTTTCTCTAATTTATCTGACGTATTTCAGTAATGCACATGATGTCAACTTAGACTCTTTCATGCTTTTACCATCGTTTACCTGCCTGACCAGGCCAACCCAAGTTACTTCACTACCTGTATTTTGCTTTCCCTAGACTGTTATTTCTCACCTTTTTTTTTTCATGATCATACTTACCTCTTTAAAGGAGCATTTTAGGATATTTTTCTTATTATCTTTTTCCTCAGTTAAATACTCAAGAATAAGAATTGTTACATAGCAGTGAGCTTGGAAAGACTACAAACCATTGTAATGTCTATTCAGTTCACCACCATCCCCACCCCAAGAAGGAATTTTCATTCCTGTAGAGAATGTGGGCTGTAGACTGTCATCCAGTCTATCAAATGATAGAGGAAAAAACAATACAAATCTGAGTTGAATGGGATCCTTATATGGAAAACAAAATTAGGATTAGGGACAAGAGCTGTTGAAGATTCATTCCTTATGTTTTTGGAATAGACCGTAAGATCTATTTCTCCTGTTTCTCTAATGCACGCACCCTCTGTTCCCCTCCTCAGTGCCCTGTACACACACCCAGCAGACAACCTCGTTCCTTACTTTTATTAGAATATTCAGATCATTCAAGGTGAAGTATTACAGCTCCCTTTCTTTCTACCTCAAAATTTCCTGCATGTTCACAGATTCCTCCTTATTTTGCTCTCCCATAGAAGAAAGACTTATTAATATCTTGCCTTTTTCATGAGGCTAGTGTTTACACCTGTGTTTATGTGTTTTTTTTATTCAGGCATAACTAACATGTATTAAAATGCACAAATCTTAAGTGTTCAGTGCAATGAGTTTTGACAATTTTATGTGCTCTTATAATTTATTTCCAAAATAATGGAGGCAATTTCTATCACCCCAGGAAGACCTCTCATACCTCTATCCAGTAAATTTCCCCATCCCCTGAGACAATCACTATTCTGATTTTTTTAAATGATAAATTAGTGTGGCCTAGAACTTTATTTTAAAGTGATAATTTGGTATGTATTTTTGGCATCTGGATACTTAGCACAATTTTTTAGTCTTATCCATGTGGTTACATATTGCTTTTTATTGCTGAATAGTATTCTATCATAGTAATCTAATATACTTTGTTTATCTATTTACTGTGGGTGGATACTTGGTTTGTTTACAGGTTTGGGTTATTACAAATAAAGGTGTTGTGAATATTCATTTCCCAATCTTTGTATGTTCATTTTTTGGTAAATATATAGGTGTACAATTGTGGGTGTTTCTTTAATGTTTTCAGAAATTAGTATTAGTCTATTCTCATATTGCTAATAAAGACATACCCAAGACTGGGTAATTTATGAAGAAAAGGAGGTTTAATGGATTCACAGTTTCACATGGCTGAGGAGGCCCCACAATCATGGTGGAAGGTGAAGCAGGAGCAAAGGCACATCTTACATGGCGGCAGGCAAGAGAGGGCGTGCAGGGGAATTGCCCTTTCATAAAACCATCAGATCCCATGAGACTTATTCACTATCATGGCAACAATATGGGGAAAAAACTGCCCCCATGATTCTGTTATCTCCCACTGGGTCCCTCCCACAACATGTGGGGATTATGGGAACTACAATTCAATATGAGATTTGGGTGGGAACACTGCCAAACCACATCAATTGACAGTTTTCCAAACTAATTGTACCATTTTTCACTATCTCAACAATGGGGAAAGATTCATTTGCTCCACCTTGTGAACATTTGGTGCTGTGTTTTAGCCATTAGTGGTCATGAGTGTAAAATCCACGTGTTTCTGATTCTATTTCTCCCCTCATCTATTATCATAGGCTCTCTCTTAGGTCTTCAAATTCTCCCCAGTCCACAACTTCAGCATGCCCCAGATCCCCCTAGGGGATCTTTCTTAATTGAGGTGCTCACTCCAATTCTTCTCCTCACTTCTTGCTTTTGATCAAATTAGCAAGAAGAATGGTTAATGCCTGGTGATTCTTCTTATCCCCACCTGTTCACACAGCTGTCTACTGCATGCAGCTGCTCTGTCAGCTGTTACTCCCTTAATTTCTCTGCAGTGAAGAATATGACACTGTTAATCTCCTTTTGATTTTGAAGCTCTTTATTTCATTGCTTCTATCATAGTGCATTATTTTGCTCTTCTAAATCCAACATCTGCTTTTCTTCCACCCTCCCTATAAATTTAGGGACAGCTAAGAAATTCACTTTATATCCATTGCATACACACATAGAGTTCAAATGTCTTAGCATTCAGGGCTTTCCACAGTCCTGCCACCGTCCTCCTTATTCTTCACTCCTCTCCCTTTCTGTTAAACCCAGACCCTAGCCAGATTGACCATTTGTCAATGTATGAGAAATACTAACCTGCCAGCTTACATTTGAGAGGCTGTGGCTGAGGTTTTAAACTGAGAACTTTTCTAGTTCATTGAAAATGTGGTTTCATTTACATTTTTATCATTTCATAGTCCATGGCTGTCCCAAATTAATCTAGGAAATAAGGAGAATGTCTACCTACTTAATCAGGATTTGGCAGTTATTTGTATGTAAACAGATTGCTAATGGTTAAAGTATTTTTGTGAGTCTCTCCTCCCTACTGCAACTCTACTGATTTATACTGTGATTACTAATGAGTTGAGCTTGCATTGTTTTAAATTCATCATATGCTTTGCAAGGAAAGTACCTTTTTGTGATGACTCCAGTAAACACTGCTGAGACCTGAAGACAGAACTACCCAGGACGTGCTGTGGGTGGGAGCAAGCTTTGAGGAACCCCCTGGTTTTTGTTTACATTCTCTTGAAGGAATTGGAATGTCATCATTTTCCTTCTTTGCATAAATATTTCTAACAGAAGATAATTGAATAGGCCAGACTGCTTTATCAAGTACAAGAGTTTTCAGTAGTCTTCCCTGTCCTGAAAATCACTTTCCTGGAATCATTTGTTACCTTGTCCCCTTGAGCTCCTGTGCTGCCTGAAAGACTTGGGATGACTCAAGATATAGGTGAAAAAGGAATAATTTTTGGAATGACTCAAGATATAGGTAAGGCCAAGCCCGATGGCTCACAATTGTAATCCCAGCACTTTGGGATCATGAGGTCAGGAGTTCGAGACCAGCCTGGCCAACATGGTGAAACCCCATCTCTACTAAAGATTTAAAAAATTAGCTGGGTGTGGTGGCATGCACCTGTAATTCCAGCTACTCAGGAGGCTGAGGCAGGAGAATTGCTTGAATCCGGGAGATAAAAGTTGCAGTGAGCCGAGATCACACCGTTGCACTCCAGCCTGGGCAATAAGGTGAGATTCTGTCTCAAAAAAAAAAAAAATCTAGGTAAAAGAGGAATTTTTTTTTAAGAGGAAAGTTCTATGTTGCCCAAGCTGGAGTGCACTGGCTATTCACAGGTGCGATCATCACACACAACAGCCTCAAACTTCCGAACTCCTGGGTTGAAGTGATCCGCCTGCCTCAGCCTCCTGAATAGCTGGGACTACTCTTATTCAATTAAAAGAATAAGAGAAATGTGGATAAATATCAGAAATTTCTTTCTGCACACATTTGTCTTACTTTAGGGTACCAAGTACCTGAACTTTTTATCTAAAGCCCAGTGGGAGATCAACTTTACCCAGACACTTAAATGTGGCATATAGGCTGTTAGACAGGATTGAAAGGCTTTTAAATCTAAAAATGCTCTGTGTAGGCAGGAAGAGAAACAGGAAGGACAGAAAGAAGAATATGCGCATGTTCCACCCCTGCCTGTAGCCTGCAGGGTATGTCCCAGGAAGCAGGATGTAAGGCCCCTTCCCTTCTTGGTGACTCCTTAGCAGTTCTGCCAGCCAACCTCCCACCCATTTGTACCTTCCTTAAACAAGGCCCAGTTCCCTTCGTTTGCTGTTTTCATGCTGTGCCTCTTGTCTGTCGGGCAGCATAGCAAGGCTCTCTGCTCTCAGCTTTCTGGCCACCCTCCTCTTGCAAGTGACAGGGACAACAGTGCCTGGCACTTAAATGGCAGTCTGCTCAGCACTTCTCAAGTCTCATGAGCCTGCCCACACCAGTTGTCTAGGACTGGGAATCAAGTGAGGAGTCGAGGGCCAGGAAACTGTGACGCCAGTGCTTTCTGCCGCATCAGGCTGCCCCACCACCACCTCCTGTGTCTTCTCAAGACTAGCAGCTGGGAGAGCTTAGCGAGTTTGAGTCTTAGTTCTACTGCATAATTACATGTGACCTTGGGAAAAGGATTTTATCTTGCAATACCTCCAACTGCTCATGTATAAAATGGAAATCATACTAGTAACTACATCTTTCATGAGTACTAAATACAATAATGCATGTAAGTCCTTAACATAAGACCTAACACCCAGTAAAGATGAAATAACCTTTAGCTATTATTAATTATCCTCAGCCCAGGGACAAAATTTCCCACTTTCAACTTGAAACTCAGGTTCTTGGTATAAAATGAATAATGAATCAGGAGTAGATAATGCATTTCCTACCCCTGCAGTTGAACAGCTTGGGAGAATTTAAACTTTGCTGAGACTCAGTTTCCACCTCTCTCTTTTTTTTTTTCTTTTTGATACAGAGTCTTGCTCTGTTGCCCAGACTGAAGTGCAGTGGCCTGATCTCGGCTCACTGCAAACTCCACTTCCAGGTTCTAGCAATTTTCCTGCCCCAGCCTCCTAAGTAGCTGGGACTACAGGCACACACCACTATGCCTGGCTTATTTTTGTATTTTTAGTAGAGACAAGGTTTCGCCATGTTAGCCAGGCTGGTCTGGAACTCCTGATGTCAAATGATCTGCTGGCCTCAGCCTCCCAAAGTGCTGGGATTGCAGGCGTGAACCACGGCACCTGGCCTCCATCTCTTTGAAACAAAGGGTGAAAACAAGTGGTCTTATAGAATTCTCTAGCTGCAAGAAACCGTGGTTTTAACTACAACTACAGGTTTCTGATCTCTTAACTGAGAAGTACAAGAAAAAGAAGACCAGAGAACTTAAAAGTCCCTTTTCTCTCCAGAGGAAGACTTGCATTATAATAGCATCCTGCCTCTACTGAAAAAAAAAAAAAAAACCCCATCCATGAGGCTTCTGGTAGAAATTCGAGCTGGGAATCTTGCTAGAGAGGACCAAGGAGCAAGTGAAGCTAGCATTTATTGTCTCCTTCTATGTGCCAGACACTCTGCTAAGCACACCACTCATGTACTTTTATTCCACCCTTACAGGAACCTAGAGAGGTAGAGATTATTTAATAATAAGTACATTTCTCTTTGGCCGCTGGGGCTCCTAGAGATGAAACATCTAACACATCATTCAGCTGGTGAAGGCAGAGTTGAGATTTAGACAACCACAAGCCTGAACCTAAACCTGGGGACATGCATTAAACTGCATCATCAAAGCATCCCTTTAGCAATGGGGTAAATGAATCCTGACTAAATTAAGTTTTTCTCAGCTGCCTTCCCTTTTAGGTCCCTACCTGGGAGCATTGTTTTTACACTTTCCCTCAATCCCAAAAGGATTTAGCATGTATATTTGCATACACTTTGAAGTGAAGCTGGCTTGGGACTAGTTTATCCCAACCCACTCATGCACAGAAGCAGCCCTGCAGATGCAGGAGGAAGGCACGGTGGGGCAGGTGTTCCACTGCCTGGGTACAGAGTAGTGACCTCATCCAGCTGGCAGTAGACACCAAAGGACCAAAGGAGAGGACTTCACAGCTAACGTTTCCTCAGGACCTATTCTGTGCCATGCCTGGTGTGAGGTGTGTGTGTGTGTGTGTGTGTGTGTGTGTGTGTGTGTGTGTGTGTGTGTGTGTGTGAGTTGCATCTCCATTTCTGGTGCCCTATGAGTAGAGCTTTCTATGTTACCATTTCTCAGTTTCCAGGTGGGAGTAGGGTAGGATGGGGGCTGGAAAGGAGACAAGTATCCTATTCTCTGAATGTTAACTATTGGGCTAGTGCTACTTTTGCACCAACCTATTTAATGAGTATGATTGTGAATTGAAAACATTTTTTTGAGATGGAATTTTGCTCTTGTCACCCAGGCTGGAGTGTAATGGTGCAATCTCAGCTCACTGCAACCTCTGTCTCCCGGGTTCAAGTGATTCTCCTGTCTCAGCCTCCTGAGTAGCTGGGATTACAGGCACCTCCCCGCCCCACCATGCCCAGCTAATTTTTGTATTTTTGGTAGAGTTGGGGTTTCACCATGTTGGCCAGGCTGGTCTTGAACTCTTGACCTCAGGTGAACCACCCACCTTGACCTCCCAAAGTGCTGGGATTACAGGCTTGAGCCACTGCATCTGGTGAAAACATTTTAAAAATTTCTTTACAACCACATAATATGAATCTGTGTCCTCCAGACAGTTCCCTGTGGCTTCTGTAAAAGATCAAGCAGCAAAATTAGGGTGAACCCCTACTAAACTAGATGCTGTATTGCCCAGGTGTGCTCAGTAAACTTGAATCTAAAGGAAGCTACAGAGAATATAATCTGATTTTTTCTTTCTGTACAGGAATGATAGAAATGCAGTAAAATGTGTGCTGTGTAAAGATTCTCTCAGTCAGATGTTTACAATTTGACTTTCACAATTCAGTTTTTTAGAAGAGCTGGTATCTCTCTTAGGTCTTCAATATGCCAAAAAACAACAACAACAACAACAACAACAAACATGATCTTTTTCATTTGTGAAGAACATCAGTTTGGAATCCAATAACAACAAACACCCTGACAAAGGAATAGTAATTAAGAGGTCTGCCCGGCATTCCCAGTTCACACTATGGTTAATGGGAAACTTTACTGCCGCCAAGAGGGTCGCCAAATCCATTTATTTCTCTTACTGGCATTTCCTACATTCTCTCCAAATGTCAATACTTTTTCAAAGCAAGCATCTGCTTTCGGTTTAAGTGAATATGTCACAAGATGTTAACCAGGATTCCAAAATTTTTCTAAATTGACAAATGTACCCAGTCCTTACTAAAAGAAAAATACGACAAAACCTTTTTGCTTTTGCTAAATATCTGTCATTGACATGGAGCCATGAAATGAGATGATGCAAATGTTTTTACTTAATACCCAGGAAAAACAGCCCCACTGCTGTGTAACCAAAGGGAAAATTCCCTGTGAAACTACAAGTGTTTAACGGCAAAATTTGCACATTCTGAACAAGATCTAATTTCTACTTAATGTTTCTCTTATTAAATCAATGGTGATGTCACTGGCCCCACGAACACATTCTCAGGAATTTTTTAGCCTTTTGGAACTTCCTGGGAAAACATAAGAGAGTTGAGTTTTGCTGCAAAACATTAGGAGACTTTTATTTGTGTTATGACAGATAACACAGGAGCTAAGACTTGGATACACAATAGAGGATATTCACACGGAGACCCTGTGAGAGAGAAAAGTGCCTCTTCCAATCGCAGTATTCCCCCATAGTTCCACTCTGCCCAACCCCATCCTCACACATTTCCTGGTACCAGGAGTATCTCTCATGGGGCAAATTAACCAGCCAGTGCCACCTTTCTCTTTTGCTCAGATTGTCCCAGGGAAGTCTTCTTTATCTTTTTTTTTTTTTTTTTTTTTTTAGCTTTCTGCATCCTATTATATTTAGCCTCCTGTGCAGGTTCAATTGATCAGGCAAATCCTGCATGCAAACCAGGGCAGAGTTTCTTAAAGCGTGGGCTATAATGTCCATGCTAACCAGACTCACCTGAGAGGCTTAGAATCCTAATGATTCCTGGGCCCCACCCAGACCTGCTCAATCTTATCAGTCCTGGCATTCTGCATTTTACCAGACACCTGGAGAGTTTTACACACCAGAATTTCAGAAGTATTGATCTAAGGGAGAAGTAAAGACAAAATATTTTAGATCACGGAGGATTATTAATTTTTTTTGTTTTTTTGTTTTTGTTTTTTAAAAAAAAAAAAAGAAAGAGGAAGAGATTTTAGAAAAAGAAAAAAGGAGAAAGAAACAGCAAAAGAAAAAAAGAATGAAAAAAGAAAGGAAGAGATTTTAGAAAAAGAAAAGGAGAAAGAAACAGCAAAAGAAAAAAAAATGAAAGAGAAAGAGGAAGAGATTTTAGAAAAAGAGAGAAAAGGAGAAAGAAAGAAACAGCAAAAGAAAGAAAAAAAGAATGCAAGATAGAGGAAGAGAAAGAGGGAGAGAGAATGGGATTCTTGTTTTATTGCCCAGGCTAGAATACA
>CAUYQU010049435.1:0-41176 GCA_963574635.1 Cheracebus regulus | reverse complement strand
CTTCAAACATCTAACAAGGCAGATTTGCAAATTGAACAAAATCTTAGACACTAAGCATGTAACACTAAGAATTTAAACATTATTCACAAAACATAGCCTCAATTTGTAGACCCAATTAGATTTATTGAAGCATTTAACCACCAAACTTAATCTACCTAAATACTAAACTAATATCACAAGTTTAATGTCACCTGCTTTTACACTTTTCCAATACTTAAAAAGCAACAATTTAAAAATTCTATACTTTAAAGTTGTTAGTGGTTAATTTTATGTTACTGAATTTTACCTCAACTAAAAAGCAGATAAAACCTGAATCATTTCAATGCTTGCAGTAGTTACTACCATACTCTCCCTGAAGCTTTCACAAGAGTATTAATCTACATTTGTGTCCATCATCTCCTTTATTTTTAAGCCTCCCTCCAAAGAAAGAAAGCAGAATTAGCCTCCCAGTTGGGCTGAAATGACTCAGTTGAAGATTTAGGCCTGAGATACAGTTACAGATGAGGGTCTGAGCTCCAGATTTGCAGCTGCCATGATGTTCCCATACAGAGAGTTGCTTGGAGCCTGGACACTGGGTCTGGGTGTGAGGTCTGGATGTGCCTCCTACCCTCATTTCTTCCAGGCTGGCAACTACCAGTGTGGGTGGCTTCCTTTGGTCAAATTTTGCCTGCTGTACTAACAAGATTCATAGAACTCTCACTGTTTTTTTCCCCCTATTTTTTGTTTTAAAATAACTCAGTGCATCTTTCATCCCTGAGTGTCCTTTAAATCTCATTTCCTACCAGGTGCGGTGGCTCATGCCTGTAATTCCAGCACTTTGGGAGGCCGAGGCGGGTGGATCACGAGGTCAAGAGATTGAGACCATCCTGGCCAACATGGTGAAAGCTCGTCTCTACTAAAAAAAAAAAAAAAAAAAAAAAAAAAAAAAAAAAATTAGCTTGGGTGTGGTGGTGCATGTGCCTGTAGTCCCAGCTACTTGGGAGGCTGAGGCAGGAGCATTGCTTGAACCTGGGAGGTGGAGGTTGCAGTGAACCGAGATCACACCACTGTACTCCAGCCTGGTGCCTGGCGACAGAGCGAGGCTCTCTCAAAACAAACAAACAAATAAAAAAAAAAAAACCCTCATTTCCTATATAAATATAAAAGAACAAGAAATTCATAGCTTAATTATTAATCAGAACTTGGCTATGGTATGCACATTGAAAAGTGGACACTTCGGAACAATTGGCTTTGGCAAAAAAAAAAAAAAACTGGACATTTTCAGGAACTCACATATACTTCTTTTAGTATAATCCATATTCAATACCATTATGGACTCAGGCTTTTCACTACATTTTGGGGTTTGCTTTTTTTTTTTTTTTAATAATCAGATGATCACAGTGTTGCCTTTTTATTTTTAGAGAGAGTGTCAGTGCAGCCTTGAAAATCTGGGCTCAAGGGATGATCCCACTTTGGCGTCCCAAGTAGCTGGGACTACAGGTATGCACCACCCCAGCCAGCTAATTTTTTCATTTTTTTTTTTTTTTAGCTTTTTTTTTTTCTTAAAAGATGAAGTTTCACCATGATGGCCAGGCTGGTCTTGAACTCCTGACCTCAGGTGATCCACCCACTTTGGCCTCCCATCTAGTGGTAGCATGGGGTATGGCTGCTTTGGACAGCCTCCGCCTAAAATGAGAGGCGAAATGAGAGGCTGTCTATTTTGCAACTGACAATGAAAGATGAGAAAGACTGCTGAGTTTTATTTCATCATCGCCCGTTTAGGTCAAAGGAGATGCCACTTTGGCTCCCAGCTATCAATCAACTGGCAACGCCCAAGGACCGGGCTGGGCTACATTTGCACATTCCATTTCAGCCCAGGTGGAGATGGAGACACTTATAAAGAACAGCTTTGGAATCTTCTTCGCCAGTACGACTCTCAGATGCCAAAGCCTCCAGGCCCTGAGAGGTCCCTATTAAACAGAAGAGCTATCCTGTGGTACCCTCTCCAAAGAAAATAAAGAGTAAAAAGAAAATAGTAATTTTTCTTTCTTTCTTTCTTTATTTTTTTTGAGATGGAGTCTTGCTCTGTAGCCAGGCTGGAGTGCAATGGCGTGGTCTCAGCTCACTGCAACCTCCACCTCCCAGGTTCAAGAGATTCTCCTGCCTCAGCCTCCCGAGTAGCTGGGTTACAGGTGCCTGCCACCGCACCTGGCTAATTTTTGTATTTTTGGTAGAGAACAGGTTTCACCATTCTGGCCAGGCTGGTCTTGAACTCCTGACCTCATGATCCACCCACCTCAGCCTCCCAAAGTACTGGGATTACAGGCGTGAGCCACCGTGCCGGGCAATAATAATTTTTAATAAGAGCTTATGAATGTACAAAAGGTGTGTGACCTGAAAATGAGTTAACAGCTACAGCAGGGGGAGAAGGGGTGACAGGTACTGCTCAAATGGACAGCACCCTTCTGCCACCTGGCAAAAACAGGGGTTCAGTGCGGAGCTGGCCTGCATGTGCAGACTCCAGAGACCACTGTGTTTTTTAGAAGGGAAACAACAGGGCTGGGCATGGTGGCTCATTCCTGTAATCCCAGCACTTTGGGAGGCTGAGGCTGGTGGATCATGAGGTCAGGTTCAAGACCAGCCTGGCCAATAAGGTGAAACCCATCTCTAATAAAAGTACAAAAATTAGCTGTGCATGGTGGTGCGCACCTGTACTCCTAGCTACTCAGGAGGCTGAGGCAGAAGAATCGCTTGAACCCTGGAGGGAGAGGTTGCAGTAAGCCAAGATCACACCACTGCACTCCAGCCTGGGCAACAGAATGAGATTCCGTCCCAAAAAAAGGGAGGTGGGGATGGAAACAATGGTCCAGAGACGATGCCATTTCTGGATCCTCCCGGCTTTGGAAGAGGTTGATTGAGGAAGGCAGCCATGGGGATAAAAGCTCTCAGAGATCCTCTTCCCTGAAAAGAAAGCAGGCCAGGCGCAGTAGCTCACACCCGTAATCCCAGCACTTGTGGGAGGCTGAGGCAGGAGAATCTCTTGAGTTCAAGACCAGCCTGGGCAGTATAGCAATGCCCCCATCTCTACAAAAAATACATTTTTTGTGTTCATTTTTCAAGAAGTGATTCAAATTACTGCTCAGATTTTAAAACTTACTATGACTATCCATGTGAAGACCCATGCCTAAATCCTGTTTCATTTTTACACAAATTTGGTGAAAATGCTGTTCTTGACACCCTGTACTCCCTGCCCTGCCACGATTAAACCACACATGATCTCTGAAAAAATAAAATTAGCCCAGTGTGGTGGTACATGTCTGTGGTCCCAGGTACTCAAGAGACTGAGGCAGGAGGATCACTCGAGCACAGGAGGTTGAGGCTGCAGTGCGTTGTGATTGTGCCACGGCACTCCAGCCTGGGCCGCAGAGCTACACCCTGTCTCAGAAAAACTAAAAGAGAAAGCCGATCCAGAGAATTTTGCGATTTTATCTTTCACTCCTCCCCTGTTGCTTGGTTAGTAGGATGAAGACCAGAGAAAGAAAGAAAAGGGGGAAGGGAAGCTGGGCATGGTGGTTCCCGCCTGTAATCCCAGCACTTTGGGAGGCCGAGGTGGGCAGATCACTTGAGGTCAGATGTTCCAGACCAGCCTGGCTAACTTGGTGAAACCTCATCTCTATTAAAAATACAAAAATTAGCTGGGCGTGGTGGCACATGCCTGTAATCCTAGCTACTCAGGAGGCTGAGGCAGGAGAATCGCTTGAACCCGGGAGGCGGAGGTTGCAGTGAGCCAAGATCACACCACTGCACTCCAGCCTGGGTGACAGAGCAAGACTCTATCTCAAAAAAAAAAAAAGAAAGAAAGAAAGAAAAGAGGGGGAGAGAATATGCATTTCTCGAGTCCCTTGCTTGTGATAGATAATATATGTGAAACCACACTGCTTTCTTCTCAAAACAAACCTCATTAGGTCACACCTGCTGGGAAAGACCAGAATGCTCTGTGTCACTATGCGTCCTTCCCCCTTTTCGGCACAAAGCTTGGCTAATCTTGGTGCAAAGCCTAACAACCAAACCTCTGTAGCATATGAACATCCCCAACTCAGCACATCACCTGTTCACCTCCGCCTCCCTCGCCACTGTCCCACCCTGGTTGTTCCTTTTGATGAGCAGAGCATCAGGCTCTTAGGAGGCAACTCCCTGACTCAGCTACACATTTTTACGTCATTCAGTTTCTACATAGAGGGATTTTCTTTTTCCATAACCAAAGAGAGATTTCCTATTGCTCTGCCCTACAGAGCTGTTTCTTGGATTAAGTCAATTATCATGGTTAGGTATCATGTCTTTGCCAAGAGACATTTGTGAACTAATTCTGTCAAATAGGGGATGCGGATTTGTCCTCTCCCACAACTAGACCTCGGGTGAAACATGAAACTGGCTTTGAGGACTCCTCCCTGCCTTTCCTGGGCTGCCAAACCCCATTCCAAGGTTGCCACTTCTCTGCCTTCCTAGAGTGAAACCTCAGGCCCCGTGATGACCCTGGCTCTCTCACCATTGACAGCCTCAAAAATTAGGGGAAACACACTTGTTTTAGAGTCAACAGAAGGAGAGACGCATGGAGAGGGGTCAAGTACAAACGCAAAGGAAGTGAACCTTGAACTTCAGCTCCAACATGAAGCCCACGGGGCAGCCCGTGTTCTCTCCCCTAGCATCTAATGCCCACTGCTGGTAACTGCTGCCGCCACCGCGAAAGAGTGGCCAGCACATCTTTATTGCATAACCAGGTGAATAACTTATTACACAAAGAACACTCTTCCATTAGGAGACCATGCCCAGTTCCAGAATGCAGCCATGAATGCAGTAAATCTGTTTACAGAGGCTGGGGTGCACGGAGCTGGGAGAAGAATCAGCACCAGGAGTTTAGAGACGGATCCGCAAATTCTCCTGACAAGGAGCAGCTGGGCCTGTGCTGGTGAGGTCTGAAAGAAGAACTCCTGGCAGAGCGAGTGTATGGGGAGATTAGGTCTGGAAATTGACAGTGAGTTTGGGGATGGTGCAAAAAGAGAGGGATGACCTGTGAATTGGTGCTGGGGAGCTGCGGAGGCCTGACAGGAAGCAGCACCAGAGAGGTGAGTAAATTTAGGGTGATCTTTAGCCTCTCCTACCCAGGCAGAAAGGGTTGGGGAGTGGGGGTGCCAGCAAGTTGGCTTCCAGTGTAGATTCAGGCCAGTGGGCTGAGAGACAGGCCTTTGCTGCTCTTGCTCAGATGTGCAGGTCCGCTCTGGGCCAAGCAATCCTCACAAAACCCACTGTAAGTTAGAGGCGCGTGAGCCGTGTGCACTCAGATGACCAGACCTTTAGTCCATGGAAATTAACAGCAAGAGTAAGGGTCTAGGCTGGGAGCTGTGACTCATGCCTGTAGTCCCAGCACTTTGGGAGGCGGAGATGGGAGGATTGCTTGCGCACAGGGGGTCGAGGCTGCAGTGGGCTGTGATGGCAGCACTGCACTCCAGCCTGCGTGACAGAGCCAGATCCTGTTTCAAAGAACAAACAAAAAGAGTAAGGGTCTAAACTTGAGTTGCTTGAGACTCCCACTTAAAAGAAGTATCCTAAGGATGAACGAAAAAAAAAAGAAACTACAGTGCCGCTAGGAACTGGAGTCTTATTAGCCTACATCAGCCCCAGCATGGAAGAATCGTGGTTGAGACTGGGAGGGAGGCAAGCTGTTCCTGTAGCATTTTGTACTGTTTTCTCAGAAGACACAAGATTTCGCCCACATCTCTTTGAGCTCCTGCTGGGTCTGCCGCCTGACTGCGTTCGTCCTACTCTTCAGGACAGAGTTAGCTGCCCTCTTTCCTTCCTTCATAGTCATTGTAAGGGCTCGACCCAGTGTGGGCCCGTGGGATGGAGAATTCCTTTTGGGGAGGCCGACTCTGAAAAGGAAAAACCATATCGTGAAACCCACTCCAGTTCCCAGCCATTTCAACAGATCTCCAGTCTGGGCAGGAGTGTCATTCCCTTCCCCTTCTCCCAAGGCCCCCACCCCGAAGTCCTCTCTATGCCAAGCACTCACTCTTGCCCCCCTAACCCCATGAGGCTGATTATAGGAAAGAAGACCCATCATCCCTTCAAGTGGTCATCTAGGGACCAACAGAATGGTAACATCAGCTGTTTCCAAAGGATCACTGTTCCTGAGGTGCTAATGCCGTTGATGAAGAAGGAGAAAAACATCAGTTACCTGCAGCTGAAAATGTGTGGCATAGGGGGCATAGAGTGTGTCCCCTGTCTCTTCAAAACCTGAAACAGAGGGAGAGAAGAAATTAAAGCATTGGGGCCCCCACCTGTGTTCACCCCGTTGTATCACTTATCACAGTGTGACATCTTGCCCATTTCGTTGCCTATCTCTCCAGCAAACCTTAAGTTTCTTGGAGGGAGAGACGAGGTCCCCAAGCCTAGGACCAGGCACAAAGCAAACACAATACTGGTTGAATGAATGAATAACTACGATGACTTTTCAGAACTTCACCAGAGCCTCACCTCATCCTAGGACCACTTCAAAAGCACATTTGAAAAGTCATAGAAACCAGGCTTTTCAGAAATAGATCTGGCCAGAGGTGTACCTAGAGTGAATCTCACTGGGGATTTACCTATTTCCTTAACTGCCTAACAAGGAAAATATGTATATATTTGTATCATTTTCTTTGGGAAGAGGCAGGATTGAGGAGCAACTGTTTTCTGTGTATTGGGAGAAAATCAGAGGCTTGGGAACAGAAGGATAAACACATGCAATTGTCATGAATGCAATTCAAAGCAATTCATTCCTCATCAAATTTCCCTGCCCAATTTGCTGAACAAACACTTAAACATCTTTATGTAAGAGACTGTGAAATACCCAAGGATCAACCAGAATGATCCCTCCTTGCAGCTGACGCTGGAGAGTAAGGAACATATGACAGGTACATAAATAACGATGCAATAACACAGACCCTGATAAGAGCAATTCAAAGTCCTACAGATGCACAGGGTGGAGCGATTACCAGGGAAGGCTGGGGAATACCTGACCCTGGAGAAGGGCAGAAGAGGGAGATGGCCACGCCAGGCAGAGGATAGACACACCTGGAGCTCAGGCACAGGCAGGAAAGCACCGTGACTTGGCTCATCTGGACTGAGAGTGAAGCTTCAGAGGTTGTTGGTTCCAACTGCGGCAGGGCTCAGGAAGGATTTGATGGGATGGGATCAATCGGGGGAGCCAGGGAGGAAAGTAAGCAGCAAAGCACGGAAGCCAGAGACATATTTTAAGGGAGAAAGCTGACAGTGGCCCATAAAATGAATGCAGGAAGGAAGACTCTTCAGTGAATGAGAATAGAGAGTCCAGGAGTGAGGTGATGGCATGAAGCCATAGAAACGGACAAGAGGGACTGGGTGGTAAAATACCCCCTCCTCCCCTCCCCCCCCTCCCCTCATCCCCTCCCCCCTCCTTCCCTCTTCCTCTTCCCCTCATCCCCTCCCCCATCCCCTCCTCCCCCTCCCCTCCTCCCCTCCCCCTCCCCTCCCCCTCCCCCCTCCTCCCCTCCCCCTCCCCTCCCCCCTCCCCTCCCCCCTCCCCTCTCCCCTAATCATCTCCCCCCTCCCCCTCTCCCTCCTCCCCTACCCCCTCCTCTCCTCCTTCCCTCCTCCCCGTCCTCCCCCTCCTCCTCCTCCCTTCAGACTTCCAAGTGCCCTAGACAGAGATCACAGCTATGGTGAGAAGCACCAGGAAGTTCCACACCTCAGGCTTATGAGCAAGAGGAAAGACCTATTTTTAGCCAGAGCTAAAAACATGGGCTTGGAGGTTCCTCATTCCTATCCTCAAACCACCCACCTCCTGTGATTAGACTTAAAGGTCAGTGTAAATCCTGGAGACCAGTGAATAGGTCCCTATGAGCAGAGGCACTTTCTGGCCATCAGTTTAGCCTCTTTTGCTTATGAAAACAACACGAGAACACCTGGCTTCTCACAACTCCAGACAAGAGCAAAATCATTTGATTCTTTTCTGTTTTGTTTTGTTTTGTTATTTTGCCCAAGTTGGTCTCCAACTTCTGGGCTTAAGCAATCCTCCCTCCGCAGCCTCCCAGAGTGCTGGGGTGACAGGCCTAAGCCACCGTGCCTGGCCTGAATCATTTGATTCTTGTATGTCCAATATGATCTGTTCCTTCCCATGGGCCCAGAAACACACAAAAAATGTGGTTCTTCGCACTAAACCAGAACCCTCACTGCTTTGATGGAGATTTCCTGCTGGTCTGTGACAAAGGGCTTTCTCCTTTCTCTGCTCCGTGATCACTGCAGGAAATCATGGCTTGGTTTTAGGCACTGAAATCTACATAGACTCCGAATTTCCGGAAGGACTGTCTCGTTCTCTTTTACAAAAAAAAACAACCTCACCTACTTATTACTGGGAATTTGTATCATTTTCCCTTTTCTATTTCTTTGCTCCATCTTAATTTGATGCACAGAAACCTCTGAGGTGTTCTGCCCCACTGGAAATCATATCACAAGAAGGGGGAGGTGAGGAGGGCTCTTCCCTGTCAACACCAAGTGTACAAAGGACTCAATCAAGACTCCAGAGGTTCTATTTGTCTCTAACAGGTTGGATGATTTTAAGCAAGAGCTGAGCCTTAAGGAACTTTATCTATTCTATCAAGGGTATAATCTGGAAAATCTTGCATGTTCCTTACAGTTATAATACGCTGTGATTCTCCCACACCTTTCTACAAGGGATTCTCTGCCTAGCCAGGCTGTGTCCATACCTTGAGTGATTTCTTCTTGAGAGTAGGCTCTGTTCTCCACACCATAGCTCTTCTTCATGAGTTGAGGTTTACAGAAAGCATCATCCACAGGGTAATCCATGGGGTTTCGTTGCTTTGTGAGCAGCCAGAACTCGGGACTGACATAAGCCAACAGGAACACCCAGCCATTGGCAGCCAAGGCAGAGCTGAGGATGGTGTCATCCCACTGGCGATCAAAGTCAGGAAGCAAGAGCAGAGTGATCCAGGCCACCCAGATGCCCACGGAGAGGAGCATGGTGAGGTAGATGTGGGCCCCATGTCTCTTCCAGCCCGAGAAGGAACCACAGAAGGTGAAGGAGGACATGAGGAAGGTCAGCGCCATCAAGAAGAGGACGTAGACGAGCAGGAGGACAAAGTCTTCATTGCGATAAGGAGCGGAAAGCTCAGAAAAGACATTGACGTTGGTCCTATTCATGGTCATGACAATGTATTCAATAGCGATGACATCCTGGACCAGGCTGAAGCCCACGGCCAGACCCAGAATCACCAGCAGGGAGAGGGGCTTCCTCCCACGGACAAGCTTGGTCAGATTGAGAACATGAGCTAGGAGGCAGGAGAAGCAGATGGAAAAGAGGATCCCAAAGAGGAAGAAGCGCGTGGGCCCCGTGCTCCCATCCAGTCTGATGATGAAGGCGAAGGTGAGGCCAAAGATGCCCAACACGCCCAGGAGGAAGAGAAACTGAGTAGGGAGCATCTTCCGCTTGTTGGAGTCCTGCACCTTGCCAATGAGGATCAGGAGAGCAAGCATGAAGGCCGCCGAGGTCACAACCCCGGCTGCAGCCACTGTTTCCAGGACGATGCCCCAGGCTTCAGCCTTATCACAGAGTCTGTAGTACCTGGGGTTCAGGTTGTTGCGGCAACCATCAGGGGCTGATGTAGACATTCTGGACCTGCAGAAAAGCAATGTTGGGGTGGGGAGAAGGTGGTGAATCTCCTAACGCAGTCCTTAGACACAGAAGACTAAAAAATGATTAGGAAACCAGTTTTGTGTGTTTCGCCAGCGTTTTTCCTTTGAGCTTACTACACTAAGTAAAACTACTAACTGTCCCCTACCTCCTGTAATAAATTCTAAAACCTAATGAAGAACAAGAAGAGATCTCCTATGTCCCTTTCCCCAGAATTAACTATATTAATATTTGCCTTAAAGCCAGAGAACCTAACACTCTGAAGAGGTATTTTGGAGCCTAATTTCAAAAAATTGCACAGGGCTGGGCATGTTGGCTCATGCCTATAATCCCAGCACTTTGGGAGGCCGAGGCAGGAGGATCATTTGATCTCAGAAGTTTGAGACCAGACTGGGCAACATAGCAAGACTCCATCTTTATATATATATATATATATATAAAATAGCCAGGCATAGGGGCATGCATCTGTAGTCCCAGCTACTCCACAGTCTGAGGTGATAAGATCGCTTGAGCCCAGGAGTTCAAGAATCAGTGAGCTATGATCACATCACTGCACCCCAGACTGGGCAACAGAGCAAGACGCTGTCTCTTGAAATGTATATATGTACATATTACAAATAACCTGCCAGGGTGCCTGATATTTTTTTGCTAGTGTTTTCTTAGCAATTAGTGAACATGGAACTATCTAAGCTTGAAGTTAACACTTTAATCATAATTTAGCAGCCTCTATCTTTGGGCCTGATCCAGTTATCATTTGTAAACATCCTATTCTCTCATGGATAAGAGGAGTTATCTGGATGGTAGATTTTTCTACAGAAGGCCAAGCATTCCCTTCTGAGCCAGTGGCTGGGTCCTCTTCCTTGGCTCTGTGGTCTCATATTAGAATGATTCTGCCCCTCTCCTTAAG
The DNA here is from genome assembly GCA_963574635.1 of Cheracebus regulus. Classification (NCBI taxonomy): domain Eukaryota; kingdom Metazoa; phylum Chordata; class Mammalia; order Primates; family Pitheciidae; genus Cheracebus; species Cheracebus regulus. The sequence continues at coordinate 30,566 of CAUYQU010049435.1, read as the reverse complement.
ATTTGTAAAGATGGCTCCACTAATTCCGAAAAGTGATGGAAGGCACCTTGCCGGTCATAACCACCTGTAAATTGGCTACTGTAAAGAGGAAAGTCCTGGATAGCACATAAACGGCAGGCAATCCAACAAAAAATAATCTTCATAACTAACGTTCATTTTTAGTATGGCTCCAATTTTTACTTCTTTTTGGGAGAGGGGGACAGAGTCTCACTCTGTCACCCAGACTGGAGTGCAGTGGCATGATCTCGACTCACTGCAGCCAACAGCTCCCGGGCTCAAGTCATTCTCCCACCACCTCAGGCTCCTGTGTAGCTGGGACTATAGGTCTTCGCCACCACACCTGGCTAATTTTTATATTTTTTGTAGAGATGGCATTTCACCATGTTGCCCAGGCTGGTCTCAAATTCCTAGGCTCAAGGGATCTTCCTGCCTCGGCCTCCCAAAGTGCTAGGATTACAGGCGTAAGTCACCCTGCCCAGCCTTGAATTTTTACTTCTAATCACTTTATGTATATGTTACTTACTTCAATTTCATCGCAACCCTATGAGGTAAAATTATTATCCCTATTTTACAGATGAGAAAACTGAGGCGGAGAAAAGTCAAGTTACATGCCCGACATCCTACAACCAGAAAATGGTAAAGCCAGGATCTGAATCCAGGGTGTCTGGCGCCAGGACCCAGGCTCTCAAGTGCTCTAGGTGCCTCCTCTCAAGTTGGCCTTAAAATGTGATCTGAGATATCCTTCTCTCTCTCCTTTCCTCTCCCTCCTTTTCTCTCTCTCCCTCCCCCTCCCCTCACAGATGACTCTTTATGACCCTGGTTCCACTCTCCCAGTTCAGACCCAGGAGGATAGGAGATCCCAGGTGATGGACCCTCCACAAAGCGAGTAATCTACTTACTCATTTGGATAATCAGGAATCCACTGGCTCTATAACGGTTTACTTCCCATATATCTGTCCTTAATCTGTCAGGGGAAAGGCTTCCTTCTCTGCTCCTACAACCTCCGTGTGAATTTTAGACCCAGCTCTTTGCCCATACCCCTAGGAAATCTAAATCCTCAGGATTCAGGGCACAAGTGGGAAGATAAATTGGGAAACTGGAAAAGAGAAAGGAGTGTCCCCATTTCCTCAAAACACATGGCTCGAAAATTCCAAAGTCAATGTCGAATAAGATGTTGAGATTCAACAGGGCTAGATGTAGCGATAGTCCAGTTTCTCTCTTTTTTTTTTTTTAAAGAAGGAAGGGAAGGGAATGGCTAGTCCAATTTCTCAACAATTTCATTCCAATTATTTTAATGCTTATGTAAGTGTCTTCCACACTATTCCTTTTGTTGTGTTCCATGCTTTTGGGGCATGGAATTTTTTTTTTTTCCACCTGGGTGCAGGTGGGCTAAGGCCAAAAAGGGCGTTAGCTGGGCATGGAATTTTTTTCTTGAGTTTTTTGTTTCCCAATGGGATTGTTCACACGGCAGTAAAAACTTTTGAATGGACTAGAAGAGAACTACAGTGTGGCAGGAAAGAGGCCAGAGTTAGAGGAAGGGAAGGCTCCCAGAGGTCACCTCCAGCCCTAAAAAGGGACAGAGATGTTGCAGCAAGAAATCCAAAACAAGAGGAAGGACTGGGGTTGGGAAGCAGGAAAAGGTGCAAAGCATCCGCTGAATCCTGCCTCTTTCCTGAGGGCAGAAAAAACAGCTCAGAAAAAACAATCTTCTTGGCCTGGTGTGGTGGCTCACACCTATAATCCCAGCATTTTGGGAAGCCAAGGTGGGCGGATCCCCTGAGGTCAGGAGTTTGAGACCCTCTTGACCAACATGGTGAAACCCCATCTCTACTAAAAATACAAAAATTAGCCAGGCATGGTGGTGTGCTCCTGTAATCCCTACTCGGGAGGTTGAGGCAGGAGAATCGCGTGAACCTGGGCAGCAGAGGTGCAGTGAGCAGAGATTATGCCACTGCACTCCAGCCTGGGAGACAGAGCAACACTCCATCTCAAAAAAATAAAAATACACAAAATTATTTTTTCTGTTAGAAGAGATAGTCGTCTTACCAAAATTATTTAATTCATATAGCAAGTAGGAAAAGATTGTATATATGTATATATAGATGCAATATATACATATGCATACATATGTATGATGCATATGAATATCATGTGAATATATAATCACAATATTATAGTGTTAGTGTAGTGTGTTAAAATGACACCAGATATAGCTTATAGTAATAATGTAATGTGTTAAAGTGAGACCAGATATAGCTTAAACCAGTTTTCCTGAATTTTAATAAAATTTGCCTCTCCAAGCTTAACTTTATTTATTTATTTATTGGTGGGAGAGACGGAATCTCACTCTGTAGCCCATGCTGGAGTGCAGTGGCTCAATCTCAGCTCACTGCAACTTCCGCCTCCTGAGTCACGGTTCAAGCAATTCTCCTACCTCAGCCTCCCGAGTAGCAGGGATTATAGGCATGCACCACCATGTCCAGTTAATTTTTTTTTTTGTATTTTTAGTAGCGACGGGATTTCACCATATTGGCTAGGCTGGTCTTGAACTCCTGACCTCGTGATCCACCCACCTCAGCCTCCCAAAGTGCTAGGATTACAGGCCTGAGGCACCATGCCTGGCCAACTTTATTTTATATAGTCATTCATTCAACAAATATTTACCGAGCATCACTATGTGCTGCTCACTGCTTTAGGCACTCAATGGTAAAGGGGGTAACAGACACATTCCCTACCACAGTAGAAGAGAGAGATGGATGGTACCTGTCACTATGGCCATGGGCCTCCCACTGCCTTCCCCCACAGTGGATCTGGCCCCTGCACACTGCCCTCCTGGAATCTATACCACAGCCATCTCCTGCCACAAGCAGAGTACAAAGAATGGGTTATGCTTTACCTCTGCTGGGCAGTGCAGAATGAGAAACAGGAAGAAATAGGCAAATGAGGTTCAGATATAGGCAGCCCCTGTAATCCAAGCACCCAAGTCTGATCCGCCTTGCCTACAAATATCCCTCTTTGACATGAGTAAGGGGAGGTATGAGGGCTCTCCCAGGCTACAGCATGAATGTGGAAGAGGAAGACCCTGTCTCATTCAAGGGTTCGGGAAAGGAACCCAGGCCCTGGGCACATCACTTCCTCTCTCCACACCTGGGTGGCAGATTAATCACCAGGCGTGGTCTCACAGGAAAGGCATTTCCCTCTTCCCTTTTATTCTCTCACTCTCCCCGCCCCTCCCTGCCAATTGCTCCCTCTCCACCCATCAAGGTATTGCTGTTTGTGGACAGGTAGTTGTTATCATAATTACCTGATCGTTAATGAAGGACTTTGAACCTGATGACTCTAAATCTTGACAGAGATTGATGAGGTGTTTGCCTCAAGGACCGTTCTGGTACTGGATAGACAGGCATTAAGGCAGAGCCTCCATCTAGAAGCTACAGGCTCCTCTTCCTGTGTAGCTATGCAGGAGGGGCCTTTTAGCACCCACAGACCAGGATCCAACAAAACCAATGGCAGTGGATGTGAAGAGAAGGAAACAACGGCCAGGAGCAGTGGCTCATGCCTGTAATCCCAGCACTTTGGGAGGCCGAGGCAGGCAGATCACAAGGTCAGGAGTTCAAGACGAGCCTGGCCAATATGGTGAAACCCTGTCTCTACTAAAAATATAAAAATTAGCTGGGCGTAGTGGCACATACCTGTAAACCAAGCTACTCAAGAGGCTGAGGCAGGAAAATCACTTGAACCTGGGAGACGGAGGTTACAGTGAACTGAGATTGCACCACTGCACTCCAGCCTGGGTGACAGAGCGAGACTCCATCTCAAAAAAAAAGAAAAGAAAAGAAAACACCAATTTCCCCAAATTTCACCTCCACCTCCCACCTCCCAATCATGCAAGAGGGATAGAGAAACAGTTCTTGAAGTGCCTTTAAATCATTTAGGCCTGGCCAGGAGCAGTGACTCAAGCCTGTAATCCCAGCATTTTGGGAGGCTGAGGCGGGCGGATCACGAGGTCAGGAGTTCAAGACCAGCCTGGCCATCATGGTGAAACCCCATCTTAAAAAAAAAAAGAAAAAAAAAAAGAAGCTGAAAGTATAGGTGCATGCCACCATCCCTGGCTAATTTTTTAATCTTTATTTTTTGTAGGAATGGAGTCTTGCTATGTTGCCCAGGCTGGTCTTGAACTCCTGGCTTCAAAGGATCCTCGCCCCTTGGCCACCCAAAGTGCTGGGATTACAGGTGTGAGCCCCCGTGTCCAGCCTAGAATGTCTCTCTAAAAGAAAAAAACTCCTTCTTAACCATACTTTCATAACTAACAAGAATCCTTTACTATCAACTATCTAGTTAGGATTCATATTTCCAAATTCTCTCACAAACGTCTTTTTTATTTTTTGGTTTTTTTTTTGAGACAGAGTCTCGCTCTGTCACCAGGTGCCAGGCTGGAGTGCCGTGGCACAATCTTGGCTCACTGCAACCTCCGGTTCCCGGGTTCAAGCAATTCTCCTGCCTCAGCCTCCCAAGTAGCTGGGACTACAGGTGCACGCCACCACACTCAGCTAATTTTTGTATTTTTAGTAGAGACAGGGTTTCACCATGTTGGCCAGGATGGTCTCGATCTCTTGACCTCGTGATCCACCCGCCTCGGCCTCCCAAAGTGCTGGGAATGTCTTTTTTAAAAAAAACCTTCTTAGTAAATTTTTAAAATCTGGACGACTAATTAGTTTGGAATTATCATTAATTCACCTCTGTTGGCCTCCCCAACCCCTTCTCTAGCCTGGTAGGGATTGCTCAACAAGTGTTCTGAGTACTTTGAATTTAGTCAGAGGAAGATAAAACTCACTGGAGTTATTAATAAGCAAGTCTGCACTGAAAGGGTGCCAGGTTGCCCAGAGAATGACCCAGGCAAGGGAAAGACACTGGAAGAGAAGGACAGGGTTCTGAAAAACCGAAAAGGATTTCTAGAAAGCAGCCTTTGACAGGGACAAGAGAAGTCATCAGCATTTGGGAATGTGACCTGTCCAGAGGTAGAGAAACAGCCTGGGAGAGGAGCAAGGGCTGGAGCAGTGAGGAGAAAAGAGAATGAGACTTGGGGTGGTTCAGACATTATTTGTAACCAAAGTCAAGGGAAGGGAGATCTAGAGTCCCATCAACAAAGAACTTGCTCCTATAAAGACCACCGGGCATGGTGGCTCACACCTGTAATCCCAGCACTTTGGGAGGCCGAGGTGCGGGGATCACCTGAGGCCAAGGGTTCAAGACCAAACTGACCAACATGGAGAAACCCCATCTCTACTAAAAATACAAAATTAGCCGGGCATGGTGGCACATGCCTGTAATCCCAGCTACTCGGGTGGCTTGAACCTCCAGGAGGCGGAGGTTGCAGTGAGCCGAGATCGCACCTTTGCACTCCATCTTGGGCAACAAGAGCAAAATTCTGTCTCAAAGGGGGAAAAAAAAATGGACCCCACCCCTTCACTTGATGTAGAGGTCCTTCCCTCCAGGATGTTTTTTTCTTTTTTCCTCTTTTTTTTATGGCCAAGTCTGATGAGACACACATCTCATAAATTCCCACTCTCAGCTTTTCCTCCCGTAGCACTTATTACACAATCCAGCCTGTCAGTAAGTCTGTCTCCCTCTAGACTCAAAGGCTCTGTGCAGGCAGAGACTGAGTCATTAAACGTTTTCTCTCCCAGCCACTTGCCTAGCACCTGATGCTTCAGAATGAATGGGGCAGCAAGAGAATGGTGCCCAGTGTGTGGGGTAAGGGCAGAGTCATGAGCAGGACGGGCTGCTCATGAGATAGGGTAGAGTGGGCTGTGCCTGGTTTCCTCTCAAGCTCCCAGGCTGCTATCCTTAGTTCTACCCACCCTCCTTCTCATGCAGGCTGCCAAAAATTGCACTTTGGATCTGAGATTAGGAGCGCCTAGCCACGTCCGAACCCTGCTCCTATCTTATTGGTGGCAGGTGGCTCCCAGGAGAGCATGGATCCTGAGGTTTTTCTGGTAAGTAGGGAGGGATTAACTGGGATCCAGACATGTGCTCCACCCAGTACTCAATGACTAAACCCTGCACTTTGGAGGAAGATGGTAATGTTTCAGCATGAGTAGCCTCTGGCCTTGGGCATGAGCAAAAGATTTTAAGTATGAGGATGAGACCCTCTTCACTTCTTCCAGCTGCTAACAGTTAACAACACACAGCCATCTAATAATATAAGGATGCCCACAGCTGAGACCCTGGAATCACTTGGTGCTGTCTTAAACCCTTTTGGAATGAGGCTAGGCATGAAAGAAAGGTTTAATCAACCAGTGGAGCTGGGTGCGGTGGCTCATGCCTGTAATCCCAGCACTTTGGGAAGCCGAGGCGGAGAGATCACTTGAGGTCAGGAGTTCGAGACCAACCTGGCCAACATGGTGAAACCCCGTCTCTACTAAAAATACAAAAATTAGCCAGGCGTGGTGGCCCACACCTGTAATCCCAGCTACTCAGGAGGCTGAGGCAGGAGAATCACTTGAACACAGGAGGTGGAGGTTGTAGTGAGCCAAGATAACGCCACTGCACCCCAGCCTGGGTGACAGTGAGACTCTGTCACAAAAAAAAAAAAAAAAGAAAGAAAAAAAAAAACTGTGGGAGGGAGGGAGAGGGAAAGGAAGAATAAGGACAAGAGGAAGAGGGAGGAGAGAGGAGGAGAAAGTCACTTCTTGGGCTCAACTCCAAGCCCTCTGTTCCTCCTCCCCTTTAGGGAGAAGGGGTTCAGCTTCGAGGCTGTGTGAACGTAAGTCACCTGACCTCTCAAAGCCTCCTCTCATCTATAAAATGCAGGACACACGGCTGAACTAGGTGGTCTGAGCTCATGTTCAGCTCCACCATTCACCCATCTGGGGAGCTGCATGCACACAACTTCCAGATCTCTTTCTTTCTCCCCCTCACCCTCATTCTTGCCCCATTTCCTCCATTAAAAGAGTATATGGCAAACAAACAAACAAAAAGCATATGTGCCACAAACTCCTATCCAAACTCAAAGCCAGGGCTGGAGGTGAAGTTGAAGGGCCTGAAGAAGAGGCACACCAGGGGACTGCCCACCTGAAGGACAAAGCCAGAGGCTCCTGGAGCAGTGCTGATCCTGGACGTGGCCTTGACTGACACAGCATTGACCACTGTGCCGGGACAAACACCAACATGTGATGAGTCTCCCACCTTGGGTTTCTGACCCAAGACTCCTCTTCACAACCAGAGAGACGGGAAAAGTGTCTAGAGTTGCCCATGCTGATTGTATGCAGCCCTTCCCAGAGCATCTGAGAATGAATCACCTGAGACCCTGAACTTTGCAAAGACAAACTGATTTTGTCTTCCTTCCTATGAGATTTCTCTCATTCTGTCAAAATGTGTCTTCACACCAGCCCAGCCCAGAAAACGTGTGACTTTCAAGCATCTTCATTTTCTCTCTATTCTCAAATTGCTACATTCAATCAGTAGTAATAACAACAGTCACGACGTAATAACGAATAAGAATAAGGACAGCCACTGTCACCTCCTGAGCCCTACTATGAGTCAGGCACTATGCTACGTCATTATATGTTTTTACACATAGTCTCTCACTTACATGCTTTACACCCATTATCTCATTTAATTTCCTACAACCCACTTTATAGGTGAGAAAACTGTACATGTCCAGTGTCACATGGTCAGGAAGGATAGCTCTTTATGAGTACTCACAATCATAATTCAATCCTCCTTTTTATCTCTAAATCACTGTCATCATCTCTAGAGATTTTCCCCCGACCCCAAATTCTCTCCATTCAATCCACCTTATAGTCAAGCATTGCCTTGCTGAGAAGTCTCCAACCCTGGCCAGGCGCGGTAGCTTACGCCTATAATAACAGTACTTCGAGAGGCCGAGATGGGAGCACCACTTGAGCCCAGGAGTTTGAAACCAACCTGGGCAGCAGAGTGAGCCCCCAGCTGTACAAAAAAAAATTAAAAATTAACCAGGTGTGCTGGCACACACCTGTGATCCACCTACCCAGAGGGTGAAGTAAGAGGATTGCATGAGCCCAAGAACTCGAGGGTGCAGTGAGCTACAATCATGCCACTGCCCTCCAGCCTGGACAGTAGAGTGACACTCTGTCTCTAAACCAAAAGTTAGTTAAATCAATCAATAAAAATAAAAGTGTGGCCACTGCCCTTGGGAGGAATAATCATCACACTGATATACAACAAAGAGGGTATGGAATACAACAGGAATGCTGAGGACACATGGAAAACAGTGACCCATACTACCTAGTGGGGTGTTTAAAAATGTTTTTAATGCTTTAGAGAAGCGAGCGGGGAGACGAGGCATGAAAGATGAACAGGAAATGGTAGGAGATTTTTATGCAGGTAGAAGAGACAGGGCTTGGGGAATGGAGAAGCCCAGGTTAACTCCCAGATTTCTGGCTTAGGCAACTGAGTGGCACCATTGTCACAGCCTAGAAATTCAGGCTTGCAAGGAAAGATGCTAAGTGTAGCTTTGTTGCACCTTGGATAAATTTGCAACCTGCAAGTGGAGCTCCAGGAATAATAAGAGCCAAAAGAGCCAAGTCCTCCTGAGAGTGTACTCTGAGCCATACATGGTTTCTTTTCTTTTCTTTCCTTAGCTCTCTTTTTTTTTTTCTTTGAGACAAGGTCTCTCTGTCACCCAGGCTGGAGTGATGCAGTGGCATAATCACAGCTCACAGCAGCTTCGACTTCCCGGGCTCAGGTGATCCTCCTGCCTCAGACTCCTGAGTAACTGGGACAGACAGTTGCACACCGCCACACCTGGCTACTCTTTGTATTTTTTGTATAGGTGGCATCTCGCTATGTTGCCCAGGCTGTGCTTGAACTCCTGAGGCTCAGGTGATCCACCTGCCTCGGCCTTCCAAAGTGCCGGGATACAGGCACGAGCCATTCGCGGTTTTATTTACTCCTCACAACAACCCTATTAGTATGCCTCCTTTTAACAGCTGAGGAAACTGAGGCACAGAGAAATTACATAACTCGCCCAAGATTACATGGCTCTTAAAAGCCACACTCCTTGACACTGGGTTGTGCTGTCTCTGCACCTTGGGCATATGGGTTGGTGCTCAGCAGAGGTTTGTGCTGTAAGCACAGACTGGCAGTCATCACCTAGAGGTGGTATCTGAATCCTTGAGAGGAGACAAGATCACACAGGAAGCCAAGGAGAGAACCATGCGGAGCACCAGCTCATCTAGGTAGGAGTCCACAAAAGAGGTTAAAAAGGAATGATCAGCCGGGCGTGGTGGCTCATATCTGTGATCTCAGCACTTTGGGAGGCCAAGGCCGGTGGATCACCTAAGGTCAAGAGTGAGAGACCAGCCTGGCCAATATGGTGAAACCATTCTCTACTAAAAATACAAAAATTAGCCAGGCATGGTGGCACACAACTGTAGTCCCAGCTACTCGGGAGGCTGAGGCATGAGAATCGCTTGCAGGAGGCAGAGGTTGCAGTGAGCTGAGATCACACCACTGGGCTCCAGCCTGGGTGACAGAGTGAGACTTGTTCTCAACCAACAAAAAGCATATTTGCTTCTTTTTGTCTGTTATGACAGATCCAACCTCAATTTGAGATTCAAGGGCCTTTCTCCAACTGGTCCTCCCACCTAGCTCCTCCTTTCTTCCTAACTCCCCTCTCCACCTCTATGGAATTTGGGTTCATCTAAGGTCTTCTCATGTTCTTTGCCCCAACACATGAATTATTCTTCTAACCAGAAAGATCCTCTCCCTCCTATTTATGGTCTACATTTCTACAAAACTTTGCCCAAGATTTAACTTCTATCATGAGTTTTTTTAATTTTTTTTTTTTTTAGATAGAGTCTCACTCTGTCACCCAGGCTGGAGTACAGTCGTGTGATCTCAGCTCACTGCAACCTCCGCCTCCTGGGTTCAAGCGATTCTCCTGCCTCTGCTTCCAGAGTAGCTGGGATTACAGGAGCCCACCACCAGGCCCGGCTAATTTTTGTATTTTTAGTAGAGATGGGGTTTCTCCATGTTGGTCAGGCTGGTCTCGAACTCCCAACCTCAGGTGATCCACCCACCTTGGCCTCCAAAGTGCTGGGATTACAGGTGTGAGCCACTGAGCCTGGCCTTTTGTTTTGTTTTGTTTTTGAGACATAGTCTCACTCTGTCACCAGGCTGGAGTGCAATGGCATGACCTTGGCTCACTACAACCTCCGCCTCCCAGGTTCAAGCAATTCTCCTGCCTCAGCCTCCCCAGTAGCTGGGACTACAGGCGTGCGCCACCATGCCCAGCTAATTTTTGTATTTTAAGTAGAGACAGGGTTTCATCATGTTGGTCAGAATGGTCTTGATCTCTGGACCTCATGATCCGCCCGCCTCAGCCAGCCTCCCAAAATGCTGGGATTACAGGCATGAGCCATCGCACCCAGCAATTATTGTTATTATTACTATTAATCCTATAGCTTTTTTTTTTTTTAAGACAAAGTGTTGCTCTGTCACCCAGGCTGGAGTGCAATGGCACAATCTCAGCTCACTGCAGCCTCACCTCCCAAATTCAAGCAATTCTTTGGTCCCAACCTCCTGAGTAGCTTGGATTACAAGAGTGCGCCACCACACCTGGCTACTTTTTGTATTTTTAGTAGAGGCAGGGTTTTGCTATGTTGGCCAAACTGGTCTCAAACACCTCGGCTCAAGGGATCCTCCCACCTACGCCTCCCAGAGTGCTAGGATTACAGGTGTGAGCCATCACACCTGTACTTAATCCTATTGCACTCTAAATGTGCTGATCTCTTCATAGTTTTTACAATTAAATATTTCTTGGCACTCAAGTTTTTCCATATCTGTGTTATATATTAATATCAGTGCTGAGCTGCCTATCAGATAACAACCTTCTTAAGAACATAGGGCAAATCTTCTATTTGTTGGTGTCCCCTCTACTCTGTAGTCTACACAGTAGTTGCTGAGCAAATGCTTTGGACTAAGACTAAGTGCTGAATATTTGCCCAAAGCAAGTTATTTATTAGCTAGTGTGAGTAATGGGGAGGAACATTTTTTGAAGATGAATATGTGCTGATCCTAATCCTCATATTTCTACGCAGGCTGAGTTCTTCTAAGGGAGAAATCCCACAGAAATCCCTCTGCCCTTGATAAAGGATTAGTTATAAATACAAAGCATCTACAAGGAAATCTCCAGGATCACCTATTCTGGGTAGCCATCCCAATTCTGATGACATAAACGTGATTAATCAGCCAGGTGCGGTGGCTCATGCCTGTAATCCCAGCACTTTGGGAGGCTGAAGTGGGCAGATCACCTGAGGTCGGGAATTCAAGACCACCCTGACCAACATGGAGAAACCCCATCTCTACTAAAAATGCAAAGTTAGCTGGGCATGGTGGCAGGTGCCTGTAATCCCAGCTACTTGGGAGGCTGAGGCAGGAGAATCATCGAACCCAGGAGATGGGGGTTGCAGTGAGTCAAGACCTCGCCATTGCACTCCAGCCTGGGCGACAGAGGGAGACTCCGTCTCAAAAAAAAAAAAAGTGATTAATCATAGCAATAACTTATGAATAACATCTGAATAACATGACTGAATTGAGTTTCTATGTAATCATCCAAGAAAATAAGTCATCACAGCCAGATCGAAACAAGTATAAATGCAGTGTTCATCCTGATTTCTGCACTTTCAAGTAGTTCCCTGGGGTTATTACCATCTTCCTCTTCTTCTAAACAAAGCCTATAGATTTGATTAATGTAAATATAAAATGAAATACTAGAAATCATTTTTTTAAAATAAAGCTTAATATTTTGAGTGAAGTTTCTAAATTATTATTATTTTTTTTTGGTGCCATGACTCAGATGCTTCTAAATCTCTTATGCCCAGAATTCTAAGAAATAAAATTTCCAGAAAATAAGAAAATAAAGTGACATCCTCTGCTGGTATACCATCTTAAAACTCTCAAAGATCCCTTCATTTAAATATCTTATTCCAATACATAAGGGTAATATGCACTGGATCCCACAAGTTCAAAGCTAAACTGATCACCTCTCCTTATAAGCTTATCTTTCAAAGCCCCGTGAATGGCGTTGCCATCTACTCAGTTGCCTAGTAGACCTACAAATATGATATATACTGTCTAATGTGGGAGGAGATGGGGACGAGCAAACCATATGATCTAAAATTAGATGACAATAACAAGTAATTATTATTACAACAAATGTAAATGGTAACTGTTTCATTTTGGGAAAAAAAAGACTAAACTATATCATACCTAGTAGAACGTAACTGAAAACAAAAATATACACAAGAGTTAAAAGCAAAAGAGTAGAAAGAAATTAAAATAAATTCAAAAAGAATACTAACAGATAATATTTATTTAACAAGTGATATGTGTCAGACACAAAGTTAAATAGGTCGTTCAAGGTAAAATAAGCAGAAGTTGAGATTTTAATATCATACAAAATTGTAATTAAAACAAAAAGGTATTATATGGACCAAAAAGCTTGTGTTGTAATAATTTTGGATGCTCTACACTGGAGACAAAACCATCATAAACTTTCATGCACCAACTAATATAGCACCAAAATACATAAAACAAAAAGTACTGAAGGCTGGGTGTGGTGGCTTACACCTTAACCCCAGCACTTCGGAAAGTGGAGGCAGGAAGATCGCTGGAGCCCAGGAGTTTGAGACTAGCCTACGCAACACAGGGAAACCCGATTTCTACAAAAAATTTAAAAATTAGCCAGGTGCAGTGGTGGGCGCCTGTAGTCCCAACCTCTCAGGAGGCTGAGGCAGGAGGATCACTTGAGCTTGGGAGGTGGAGGTTACAGTTAGCCAAGACTGTGCCACTGCACTCCAGCCTGGGCAGCTGAGCAAGAGAGCAAGACCCTGTCTCAAAAAAAAAAAAAAAAAAAAAAGGAAGAAGAAATGTACAGACTATACAGTTTGACCACAGTGCAATAAAAATAACAAAGAAGAACCAAACACCCTGAACTACTTGGAAAGTCAAAGACTCCTCAAGCAAAACTACTATTCAATTTATTGTTTACTATATCACTATATTAATTCCTCAGCTTAATCTGGGAACTTTAAATAGTAGTGGATCCAGAATGAGAGGAATAAAATCACACCATCAAAATTGTTCTTCATACCCTGTTGTCTTAAATAACCATTAAAAACTAGAATACAAAAAAGCAGGTTCTAAAGAGGACTCCCAGGGTGATGTGTGCAGATAGAGAGGGGCTAGACTCTAAACACAGGAGAGGAAATTGGGGGTCTCCACAACACCCCTCTAAGGAACTCAGGTCCAGGCCTTTGCTGGATCACAGTTCCATGTTCCAGCAGAGCTGGGAGGAGAAATCAATTGTCCTGACTCAAAGTTGAGCACTCTTCCCAGGAAACCAAAGGGTTCTGCTCATTCCATTCTGCCCTCGAAGCACTCACCTCGCCAGACTCTTGGAGGGGCCACTGGTCTCCCAGGTGGCACGTCTCCCAGCTCTTCCTTCCCCTCATTCCTTCCCTCTCCTGGCAGACACCAGCAGGAAAACCTGGCCCTCACCCCTCCCATGGTCCCTAGCCCACATTGTATCTGAAGTGGCTCAAGTGTTTCCCTTCAGAAATGAACCCTTGGCAATGGCTGATTGGCTCAATCCTTTCAACAGGTGTGGTGTCTGCACAAGCCTCTGAGGAGAAAAGCAGCCTTGAAAGATGTCAGGAATGAAAAGTCCTTCAAATTCCTTGATTCTGAGCAGGTTTCTGCTGTTGGCTAGCCTTTCCCGTGGATGTTTAGAGCTATGTGCTAGCCTTTCCCAGGGATGTTTAAAGCTGTTTGTCAGCCTTCCCTGTGGATGTTTAAGGGACCATCCTGAACAGCATCTAGGCTATTCTCAAGTCCTATCTTTAGAGTTGGTGGTGGAAGGTGAGCTCTTAGTGCACGTTCAACTTCCATCTGTCCCGGGTTCCTGAGCAACTCAAGGGACATCAGAGTGGAACTGACCACCACACACATCAAGAGAAAAGAGTTGGGCTTCTAGATCTAATTCCCAAAACTCAGAAGGGTTCTTTGCAGCATCTGGGTAAAGAAGCAGCCGTCCGCCGGTCGCGGTGGCTCACACCTATAATCTCAGCACTTTGGGAGGCTGCGGCGGGCGGATCACCTGAGGTCGGCAGTTGGAGACCAGTCTGGCCAACATGGAGAAATCCCGTCTCTACTAAAAATACAAAATTAACCGGGCGTGGTGGCCCATGCCTGTAATTTCAGCTACTCTGGAGACTGAGGCAGGAGAATCGCTTGAACCCGGGAGGCGGAGGTTGCGGCGGAGGATCATGCACTCCAGTCTGAGCAACAAGAGCAAAACTCCGTCTCAAAAAAAAAAAAAAAAAAAAAAAGCAGCTGTCACCGTGTCCTCCTCCTGCCCCTGCCCCTTGTTTCCCACTCCCCCTCCACTCCCAGGCCCTTCGCGTCCTCTGAGATCTTTCTCCCTCTATTCTTTTCCTTCAGAGTAGTCCTAGAGCTACTCACCTCTGCCTGGCTGAATTCCGCCTACTCAAAGTTTGTAGAATGTGTCCGAGCAGAAACGATTACCCTGATTATCTCTTTGCTCTCCGACTCTAACTTAGCCTGGGAAACCCGCAAAGAAAAAAAAATCCTGAGTTGTTAAGCTACAGGAACTGTTTCTTAGGGAATTTTTTTCTCATAGCCAACTCTATTCCATTACCAGGATTTCTCTCCTCTTCCACCCCACCCCTCTCAACACCCCGCTCTCCCCAGCCGATTTAAATCCGGAGGTCCGCGCGCGCTGGGCCCCTGGAGCCTCACTTACCCTGGCGCCTAGGCTTTGGCCGTGAACTTGGTGCGGATTCCCGCGCGCAAGCCGGCGGCAGGCGAGCCCTTCAATGCTGGGGGAGCCCTCCGGCAGCTATCCCGTCCTCGCGCGCAGAGCAGTTATAAAGGCGGCCGTCGCCGGAGGGAGGGAGCGAGCAAGGGGTGAGCAGAGGGACAAGGGGCGGGGGAGGGGCAGGGAGAGGACACGCCTATTCCAGTTCCACGGCACTTCGTGCTGTTATGAAAATAAAGTCCCCGTGCCAGGGAATGACCCAGGAGCCGTCTGACGTCAGAGGCACAGTCACCCCTGGAAGCGGGGCGGGGGTGACCACCCCGGCCCCGCCCAGCGCATCGAACTCCTCCGAGACGCGCGCACGCTCTGGTCCCACGCCGCAGGTTAGAGAGGGGAGCCGGAGCAGACCCGCTCCACACGGGCCCCGCCGGCTGTCACCTCCCGGGGGAGCCACACCCGCCTCCCCGCAGGCACTCCCGTCCACCCGGGGCCAGGGCCGAGCCCGCGAGATTGCAGCAGCTCCGCGGTGAAGTCCAGTGGGACAAGTCAACCTTCCTCCACTTTCCTTGACTTTTAGCTTAGCCTTTCTCTCCATCACTCTCCCCCAGCCACTGCCTTATGGGAAGCCAGATTTAAGAAAAAGGAGACAGCCACCTTCTCGGGGCTCCCCTGCCAAAGCCACGTGAAAGCCAAGGAAAACTTCCCCAACAGGTCCGTAGTCTGCCCAGCAGCTCCACCTGTCAGAGTCTAGACAAGCACCATTAGTGCTGCCCCGGGGCCGAGAGATCAGTATCTCTCTCTCCGTTCCTAGCTGCCTCTCCTAAAGCCTTGACAATGAAGGCTGATCCAACTGGGGCGCCAGATGGAATTATGAAATGAAGGAATTTGCTTTGGTGCCTGGTTTCCCCTTCCTCCACTGCCCACTCCTCTTCCAGGATCAAGCCAATGGACTAAAACTTGTCCCTGTTTACTTGTCAAACAATCCTGGAGAGGCTGCCGGACTGCCTCTGGACTCAGGCCAGGTTCTACCCTCTGCCTTACGGGAGGCAGGAGGGACGCTGCTTTTCAGGTGGTGATCAGCACCCTTGGTAAACTAATTAGGATTAATCTGCATATGAATAAATGGAGGAAGCCCCGGGGTTCCCCGGCTTTCTCCTCACTTCTCCCCAAATCCCAAGTTTCCAGAGCCTAAAGTGCTTTTAAAATGTGACCTATGGGAGACTATGACCCCAACATTGTTAGGTTATTTCACTCCCAAAAAAACACAGGCGGTTCCTTGAGTGTTGGAACACTTCCCTTGAGGTGTGCAGCCCAGGGGTTCAAGAGTCCACCTGGTTCACTCCCAGGGCTCCCAGGGGTATGTGTGGCAGAGAGGGGTGGGTCCTGAGAGACTGGAGGGACTGCAAATGACAGTGCTTTACAGTGTGTGCCATCCGCTAAGTCAAGGCTTCTCTCGGGACCCCAGCATTATCTGTTCAAGGAGGAAGTTCAACCAGACTACCATTGTACAATAGAACTATAATTCAAGCAATAAACACAAGCCTCATTTGTTTTGTGGTGTGTGTGTGTGTGTGTTTAAGACTAGGTCTCACCATCACCCAAGCTGGAGTATAATGGCACAATCATGGCTCACTGCAGCCTCAAACTTCCAGGCTCAAGCTATCCTTCCACCTCAGCTTCCCAAGTACCTGGGACCACATGTGTGCACCACCACACCTGGCTACTTTTTTTGTTTGTTTTTTGTTTGAGACAGTCTCACTCTGTCACCCAAGCTGGAGTGCAGTGACACCATCATGGCTCACTATAAGTCTTGACCTCCCAGGCTCAAGCAATCCTCCCGCCTCAGCTCTCCAAGTAATTCTTTTTATTATTTTAGAGACAAGGTCTCACTGGGTTCATGCCATCCTCCTGCCGGTTCATGCCATCCTCCTGCCGGGATTACAGGTGGGAGCCACCACACCTGGCCCACATACGTAATGTTAAATTTCTAGCCACATTGAAGGAAGTACAAAGAAATAAGAAAATTAGTCTTAATAATATTGTATATTTTCTTTTACCCAAATATAATCATTTCAACATGTAATCAACATTTAAAAAAATATTAAGAGGCTATTTGACTTATTTTGTTTCCAACTATATCCTCAAAAACCCAGTGTGTCTTTTATACTTAAAGTACCTGTCAGTGTGGACCAGCCACATTTCCATTGCTCAAAAGGTGTGTGTGGTTTGTGGCTACCCCACTGGACAGTGACTAGTCATCCCTGAGGGCTTTTCCAGCATGGAGTCTGAATTATCATGTCTAGGGTGAGTTTCATGATATCAAGCAAAAGACATTAAGTCTGAGGATGGAGAAAGAGCAAAGATGATGTGGCTTTGGGGATCCTACCCCATCTCACACCCCTTCCCCAGGACCACATTCTCATTAGGAGGACCTCATCACTGTTCTCTGGATGTTGTCTGTCTGGCAGGTCCCGGGTGTGTGTGAGAGAAAGCATGTGTGGCGATGCTTGTTCCGAAGCCGTCTTTGGTCATCGTTCTCCACTTTGCTATTGGCTTTGTTTGTTTCTCGTTGTTGTTATTTTTAGAGACAGAGTCTCACTATGTTGCCCAGGCTGGAGGGCAGTGGCTATTCACAGGCCACCATAGCTCACTACAGCCTCCAGCTCCTGGGCTCAAGCCATCCTCCTGAGTAGTGCCATTGACTTTGGACGTCCCACTTTGTCCTCTTAGTACTCTCCTCTTAACCTCTTTTTCTCCTCCCATCCCTTTATGGAGACACCTGCCTGCACAAAGCCAGGACTAGGTGAGGCCGATGAGGCATCCAGAGCATGGAATTCAGGGAGGCATTCCACAACTTTAAGAGTGAGGGCCCCTTTAAATTCTGAGCTCTAGGCCCCTTGCTTGCCTCTCCTAGTCCCAGCCCTACACCTGTGTCCCTGGGGGCTGGCTCTCTGGAAGAAGACAGGGAGGACTAGGGCAGGAGGAATAGCTGAGTGATTCCAGGGTGTCTGAGTGATTTGGGGATGCCCGAGAGGAGAAGACGGACAGGAGCAGTAGATAGAATCGTTCATTTCCTAGGTCTTTCATCCTGCTAAAATGGTCTGGAGACCAAGGTTGAGGGTCCTTGGGAATCAATGGACGATACAGTAAGAAAGGGGTCTGGAAACCCATGTTTCACTCCCAACTCTAGTTATCTTCCTTAGAGTGTCACTGGATTGAAAGTGACAGGTAGCTTTGTTAAACAACACAGAAGAAAGCTTACCAGACTGGAAATGAGAGGAGGAGAGAGGGCCTCGTAAGGGTGCCTTGTGCCCCCCAAAAAGAGAGGCTGGTCTGACGCTGTAGAGGACCTTCATTCAGCTACAAGGCAAGCAAAGTGCAGGAGGGGGTTGGGGGGGCCTATGGCCCAAGAGCATGGGCCTGGGTCTGCCTCATTCAGGGAGTTGCAGAACCCAGTCCCTGCTGACCCCTTTCCTTCTGATGCCCACTAACCATCACCACCATGATCCCCACTCTTGATTGCAGGAATAAAGCAAGAACACAGACGGCTCTACCAATGTCCTGATCCTGACCCCCTTCCTAATGCTGCCTTGGAATTCCTGGCTGCAGAACCTCAGGCCTGGGGCTCCCCCTTTCTCTCATTTTGGGAGAGATGGCAAGATGGAAGAGATGGAAGGTGCTCCTTTTTTTTTTTGACTGGCAAGATGGAAGGTGTTACTTGTTCCCCTCCCTGACCTCAATTAAATCTCATATAAGAAGTACCTGAGTTGGTAGGAGAAAGGCAGAGGAGAATTCTGTTTCCTTGGGTCATTACTCTGTTGCAGCTGCTCGTGTCCGTGAACCACAGGTCCCGCCAGGTTCCTGCTAGTACTGGTTCTTCCATTCGGTCACTAAACAACACTGGAAGCATTTGAGAGCCACTAGTACACTATGCATTGCAGGGAAGTAGGAGAAAGACCCTACTCAATCTCCTCTGAAGGGAATGTCTATGTTTATTCAGTCATTTAGCAACTATAGATGGTCTTCTATGTAACTACGCTGGAGAATCAAAAGAAAACTGCCTCTAAGAAGCTCAGTCTGGTGGAGAGATGGACAGTAATCAAACAAAACCAATGCATTGTGTTAGGTGTCACACCAGAAAAACTGCACAGGAACCATGATCAGGAACAAAAAGCTGTAGTCAGTACTCACTCCGGAATTCAGGATAGACCCCAATGAGGAGGAGAGGCTTACAGGATGAGTAAAGGATTTTCAGATGGAGAAGGGAAGAGGGGTAAAGATCAGGAAGGGCATTTCAGGCAGGTGGGGCAGAATGCACAGAAACACAGCGGCCTGTGTCAGCCCTGCCTATTAAGAAAGTGTGAGCACAGACAGGGCACAGTCCCTCATACCTATAATCCCAGACTTTGAGGCAGGAAAATTTCTTGAGTCTAGGAGTTCAAGACCAGCGTAAGCAACATAGTGAGACCCCATCTCTACAAAAAAAAAAAAAATTAGCCAGGTCTGGTGGCATGCACCTATAGTCCCAACTACTCAGGAGGCCAAGGTAAGAGGATCACTTGAGCTCAGGAGGTCGAGGCTGCAGTGAGCTATAATGGTGCTACTGCACTCCAGGCTGGACAACAGAGCGAGACTCTGGGGGGAAAAAAAGTACGAGCACAAAATGTGGGCAAGAGAAGCAGATGGCCAGTGGCCAGCTTGAGTCCCGAGTCCCAGACTCATCTTAGAAGCAGAAGGGCACAGAAGGCATGAAGTAGAGACGGTCACAATGCCATGTGTGAAAGGACGAGCCATTCCTGTGGCCCGAAATCCAATAACTGGTGTCTTTACAGGAAGAGAGCTGGAGAGATACAGAGGACACAGACACACAGAGAAGGCCTTGGAAGACAGAGGCAGAGCCTGGAGTGACGCTACTGCAAGCCAAGGAACCCCAAGACTGAAGGCATGAGATGCTTCTCCCTCAGAGCCTCCAGAAGGAACCCACCCTGCCTACGCCCTGACCTCGAACCTGCAGCCCCCAGAACTATGAGGCAATACATTTTTGCTGTTTTAAGCTGCCCGGTTTGTTGTACTTTGTTAGGGCAACAAAACACCTTTGAAATGTACACCTTTGAAATTTTTGCATATGCCAGCGGGTTATGTGTCACATTAAACAGAGTCCACCTAGCACAGCAGGAGTCTCTAGGGCTTCATCTCCAAAGACCTTGGTTTCATCCCCCCACCCCCAGGTGGAATGGGGACAGGAGTGGCGTGTGCAGAGGGCAAACACGTGCCTGCAGAGTGAGAGAGATGACACCTGAAGCCCCGGAATGCAGTCAGCAGGCTGCCCAGTCCAGCACTGCCTCTCATGGGGCCTTTCATTGTTATCAGACTATTTTTAAAATGCCGTGGTTATAGCTCAGACTTCCCCACCTTTTCTGGGCTGGACTTTAAAATTGCACTCATTATTCCCAGGGCCTTCATTCCGAGGAAATTCATAAACCAAAGCCCCCTCACTGAAACCAGAGAGGTGCTACTAGTAACCCCAAGGCTGGGTTAGAGAATCCCATTAAGTGCTCAGACTGGTTCAGTGACATGAAACCCAGTGCAGCTGTGGGATTCTCCTTCCACTTCGTGAATGTGCCCCGACTTCTCTCGCCCTCTCTCTGAGCCTGTCCCAGGGTAGGGAGGGGAGCCAGTGGCCAGGAAAGCTCAAACCTCAGCCTCATTTTTGATCAGGCCTCAAAAATCAGTCTGTTCTTCCTGTTCTTGCTGCTTAAGAGCCTTTGCCTAACCTAGAGGCAGTAATTTGGAGTGAACTTGAACCTTAGAGTTAGGAAGAACTGGCCTGAACCCTGCTCAACAGCATGATGGTCTATTTCCTCATCTAAGAAAAGGGCAGTCACTGCACTGAATTCACAGGGTTGTGGTGAGCATCAAATGCACTTTACATCTAGCACTCAGGAGCTCTTCAATAACGTTCACTCACCCACTCTTGGATTTCTGGCACCAAAGGCAGAAAGGAAGGCAGCTTTGTGAATCTGCACATGAAGACAGGCCTTGGAGCTGGCAAAACTGCCTTCCAGCCTCTCCCCTTGGTCAGGCCTCCTCACTTCCTCCCACCCAAACACTCCTGTGCTTTCACAGATTGCTCAACCAAAAAACTAATTCACACTGGAGTGTTAAAGGACTGAAAAGATTCCCGATGACCCCTTCTGGGAGTATTTTCCATTTAAAGAAGGGCCTATTAATTCTACTTAGCAATAAAAAGGAATGAACTGCAGGGCACAGTGGCTTAGTCTGTAATCTGAGGCAGGTGGATCACCTTGAGGTCAGGAGTTCAAGACCAGCCTAGCCAACATGGTGAAACCCTGTCTCTACTAAAAATACAAAAATTAGACAGGCGTGGTGGAACGTGCCTGCAATCCCAGCTACTGGGGTGGGGCGGGGGGTGGCTGAGGCAGGAGAATCGCTTGAACCCAGGAGGCAGAGGTTGCGGTGAGCCGAGATTGGGCCACTGCACTCCAGCCTGGGTGACAGAGTGAGACTCCCATCTCAAAAAAAAAAAAAAAAAGGAATGAACTATTGATACACACAACATGGATCTCAAAAACTCTTCTGCTGGAGAGGGAGAATAAAAGCCTGAACCCCAGCACTTTGGGAGGCCAAGGCGGGCAGATCGCTTGAGGTCAGGTGTTTGAGACTAGCCTGGGCAACATGCCAAAACCTTGTCTCTACAAAAATACAGGTGTGATGCACCTGTAATCCCAGCTGCTTAGGAGGCTGAGGCAGGAGTATCACTTGAACCTGGGAGGCAGAGGTTGCAGTGAGCCAAGATCAAGCCACTGCACTCCAGCCTGGGCAACAGAGCAAGACTTAAGAAAAAAGAAAAGGCAGAGGGAGAGGGAGAGGGAGGGGGAGAGGGAGAAGGAGGGAGAGGGAGAGGGACAGGGAGATCACTAAGAGCACTGAGAGTAGAATGAATTCTAAGGAAGCTGCAGGATGACAGAACAGGCTACAGAAGGCATTTCAGGAGAAGATTCTAGTCTGAAAATTATTTGGTGTTCTTTCCAAGCATAAGAAGCAGTTTTGTTTTGTTTTTTGTTTTGTTTTGTTTCGTGACAGGATCTTTCTCTCTGTTGCCCGGGCTGGAGAGCAGTGAAGCGATCTCTGCTCACTGCAACTTCAACTTCCCAGGCTCAAGCGATTCTCCCACCTCAGCCCCCTGAGTAGCTGAGACTACAGACATGCACCACCACACCCTGCTAATTTCTGTATTTTTGTAGAGATGAGGTTTTGGCATGTTGCCCAGGCTGGTCTCGAACTCCTGACCTCAAGTAATATGCCCGCCTCAGCCTCCCAAAGTACTGGGATGACAGGTATAAGACACTGCACCCCGGCAAGAAGCTATTTTGGAAATGTGGTTTAGACACCTGAAGATTTAGGATTCGTGATGACTTATCTCCTCCCTGTTTGTTCTTCACTCCCTGGCTTGAGACTAGGATTTGTATTCATTCAACAAATATATATTGAAAATCCCTATGTGCCAGGCCTTCTTCCAGGAGATAGGAATTCTGCAGTGAGCAAGACAAAGTCTCTGTCCTCATGCAGTTAACGTTTTAGTGGGAAGAAAGAAAACAATAATAAAGTAAATACGTTAAGCAGAGTCAGGAGAAATAGAGAGTGCAGGGTTGAAGGGACAGGTGCTATTTTACACAGGGTGGCCTGGGAAGCCCATGATGGAAAGGCGACACTTAGGCAGTCACTGGAGGCAGGAGAGGAGAGAGCCCTGCAAATATCTAGGGTGAGACATCCTGGGGAGAGAAACTGCAGTGCCAGGCCCTGTGCTTGACATATTTAGGGTACAACCAGAAGACCCTAGAAATGGGAGGAGAGGGAGGAGACAGAGAGTGGGAGGAGAGAGTCATTGGGAAGCTGTGGGTTCACAAGACAGGCCTTGCAAATTGAGAGGTGCTTGTCTTTTCCTCTTAGTGAGGTGGGAAGCCATTGGAAGATGAGGAATGATATATGATCGAAGGCTCTAGGAAGCTCACTCTCCCTCCTCTAGGGTTGAGAGCAGTTGGGGAGGGGTGGTGTGCTCCCACAGGGTAGCCTGGGAGGCCTTGCTGGGGATGAAGGTTGTTTGCAAAAAGCAGTACCTGGAGCTGGTAAAAGGTGCCAAGATTCCGGTTACATTGTGAAGATGAAGCCAACAGAATTTGTTAATGGCTTGAACGTGGGATATGAAAGAAAGAAGGGTCCAGGACAATCCCAAAGTCTGGGGGACTTTGAATATTATTGAACGTTCTTTTTGCTATGTATTTTTATCGAAAAAAAACTAGGGGCCTTATTACTAAATTCTCCTTTAAATTAAATGACCATATTTCAAAATACAAAATGAGATGGTGTGAACTACCAAATAGTTTTGATGCCATGCTCAAAGGGCAAGGGGCAGTTCAAAGATAAAGATACCTAAGTATCAAAAATTTGGGGATATTGGACCCAGCATGGTGGCTCATTTCTTTAATCTAAACACCTTGGGATGCTTAGGCGGGTAGATGGCTTGAGCCAGGAGTTTGAGACCAGCCTGGGTAACACAGCGAAACCCCACCTCTATTTAAAAAAAAAAAAGTTGCAACAATGTAAAGGTTTATGGGATCACTTTTGGGGTGAGTATTTGAAACTGGGATGATCCCTTAAAACATTATAACCTGTTACTTTGCCCAACAGAATTCTGGAAATGCTTTCTCATTAATTCTCTTTACTATTTCGTGGTCAAATCACTGGTGCTGGTGTGGCTGAGCTGGATGGAGTGGAATACTTTGACAGTGAGTAAAAAGTTTGGTGACACATCAGATGTTAGGATATAGAAGTTAACATGAAGTTTGCCAAACCCCAGAGTAGTCTAGAATAAATCAATCGTCATTTATCCAAAACGGAAAGTATCACAGGAGCACAAATGACAACATTTTCCGTCTTGGTTTTTGTTTTGTTTTTTGTTTTCAGACAGAGTTTGTCTGGTTCCATCACCCAGGCTGGAGTTCAGTAGTGCAGTCTCAGCTCACTGCAACCTCTGCCTTCCAAGTTCAAGAGATTCTTCTGCCTCAACTTCCCAAGTAGCTAGGATTACAAGTGCGTGCCACCACACCCAGCTAATTTTTATATTTTTAGTAGAGACGGGGTTTCTCCACGTTGGCCAGGTGATCCACCCACCTCGGCCTCCCAAAGTGCTGGGATTATAGCTGTGAGCCATTGTGCCTGGCCTCCATCTTGTTTTTATCCTCTATGGCACCATCTTGCACAAGTTTGAAGTCATAGGTTTTTTTCACAATAGTTCACAGGTGAGATGATTCACTTAGAGTCCCCGTATAGAACACAAATTCCTTCCTCTGTCTTCAAGCCACAACTTTTATCCCCCAGCAAATAAAATAAGGTGAGAGAAAGGAAAACATTTCTACTCTCATGGACTAGAACAGTCCAGAGTTTCAATTTAGGGAGGCGAGGAACACCTTCACTTTTGAAATTGTTCTCAAAGAAACTTGCTTTCCAAATGCACTCAGATCTGTGTCCCTAAGCTGGTGGGCTGGGCTAAGACCGATAAAAAGAAAAGTACCTTGTCTGAAATTTACTTGATGAGTCAGTGGAACCCAGAAAAGCATTCCTACAGAGATAAGAAGGTCCGTAAACAAAGTTAATTCTCCCCTGAGTATAGAGGAAATATTTGGCTTGTCAGTGCAGACTGGCCTGAGGTTTTTATTTTCTTTTTTATTTTCTTTTTTAAGATCTTAAGGGGAAGTGGGAGAAGACCAAACCACTTTCATCTTGCTGAGGATGAGGGCCCCAGGAGTATGACTACTTAGTTTCCCATAACCAAGGCACATCCAGATCCCCTGAGACAGAATTTTTGAATTGTAAAGTAGTATGGCTGTCTTCCCACAAAATAGTAACTGTGTGTGTGTGCGTGTGTGTGTGTGTGTGTGTGTGCGTGCACGCAGAGAGAATGTTTCATAGTTTTCAAAAGATCTTCTTCTACATGTGGTCCTGTGTAAGTCTCTTACACAGGACAGAGGTCACCCAGGCTGGAGTGCGGTGGCACCATCTTGGCTCACTGCAACCTCTGCCTTCTGGGTTCAACCAATTCTCCTGCCTCAGCCTCCCAAACCCTCCTGGGATTTACAGGCACTTGCCATCATGCCCCGCTAATTTTTTGTATTTTTAGTAGAGACAGGGTTTCACCATGTTAGTCAGGACGGTCTCAATCTGACCTCATGATTTGCCCACCTTGGCCTCCCAAAGTGCTAGGATTACAGGCGTGAGCCACCGTGCCGGGTTGGCCTGAGGTTTTTAAATATGTTCTTTCATACAGCCTCACTTAAGATTTCCTGAGGTATCTAAAGTAAGAATAAAACACCTGGGGGAAGACAGAGGTAAGAATCAAATATTAATCGAAGGCCTACTGTGTGCTGGCTCTCCTTTTTAGTGCAAAAGGACTAAGGAGAACTGTTCATGTATTCTCTCCGCAAGCTTGTATAAACCACATACTATGTGTCAGGTATAGGTATGGGTAGTGTTTTAGATGAAACTGAATCAATGAATAAACAAATAGTCCGCATTGAATAAAAAAAAAAAAATCACCTTTGCCTCCAAGTGTCCTTAGCCTCCTCTGTTGAGTTAGAAAATCTGATTACCACCTTGTGCTGTCTGTACTTCTGGTTGCTAAGTTTGTTTGCTGTGTTGGTACGGGATCCCCAGGAAAATAGTCATAAGGGGTGGGGGTAGGGTCCCACTCAGTCTGCTCTCCAGTCCCCCGGCCATGGCTGGGTCCGTTTCTGGCCTTGTCCCACAGATGGGCCAGTGTCACCGGCAGACACAAGATATCATCTGGGTTCTTTAGGTTTTTTCCCCCATCCCAAGATGGGGTCTCACTCTGTTGCCCAGGCCAGAGTGCAGGGTAGGATCATGGCTCACTGCTGCCTCGACCTCCCGGACTCAAGCAATCCTCCCACCCCAAGTACCTGAGACCACAGGCATGTACCACCACACCTGGTTAATTTTTAAATTTTTTAATAGAGATGGAGTCACCCTATGTTGCCCAGGTGGTCTCAAACTCCTGGGCTCAAAAAATCCTTCCTCCTCTGCCTCCCAAAGTGCTGGGATTACAGACGTGAGCCACCGTGCCTGACCTGATATCGTCTGTGTAACAGGCTCATTCCAAGAACAACACAGACCCAAACCCAGAGTGACACTCCTGTGGAGAGACTCTGAGCTACTGCTGAGGAAACACCCCAGGGCCCCACCATCAGGGACACACTGCAGTGGCAGCTCCAAGCCACCCTGGCCTGCGGCAGCGGGCGGCAGAACAAGGGTGCCATTGGGCTCTCCATTCACCCACGAGTCATTTCCTTATTTCTCTTGTACTGCCCCAAACCACGACTGCATGAAATGCCTTTTCAAGATATTGATGGGTGTGGCCTTGGGAGGGAACAGTGTAAATAGGGCCTGACAAAGGTGGGTATTGAAGAGAGAAGAGATCTTATGGGGAAGTGGGAGAAGACCAAGCCACTTTAATCTCGCTAAAGATGAGGGCCCAGGAGTATGACTACTTGGTTTCTCATAACCAAGGCACGTCTGGATGCCCTGAGAAAGAATTTTTGAATTGAGACCTATGGGAATTTTATTTTCTCATTGTAAAGTAGTATGGCTGCCTTCCCACAAAATAATAACAGTACGTGCGTGCCCGTGCACACGCGCTTGTGTGTGTGTGTGTGTGTGTGTGTGTGTGTGTGTGTGTCCATATGGAGACAGAGAGAATGTTTCATAGTTTTCAAAAGATTTTCTGCATGTGGTCCTGTGTAATTCTCACAGCATAACCATAATATCAATACAACCATATATAGCAAGAGCCTGGAGTTGGCTAAGCCTGAATGCCGATTACAGCTCATTCTTTAAATAGTTGCATGACCTTGGGCCAACTATTTAACCTCCTCCTTAGCTGTAAAATGGGTATAATAATATTTGCTTTGAAGTAATATTAAACACATTAGCGATTATATTTGGGGTAGGGGGACAGGGAGGAAATAGCCTAGTGTCTGGCCCATGATATGGCATCAGTAAGTAGTAGCATTAGGTAGGAATAAGCTTGACCAGTGAAACAACCGAAGTTCAGAGAGACCAAGTGATGTGTCTTAGGTCCCAATTCTGGTTGGTGGGGGGGCAGGACTAGAACCCAGGTCTCTAGACTCTTGTTCCCAGCATCCAGCTGCTGTAGCACCCTAATTCCCACTTCAGTACCTGCCCACGGATAACATTTTAGATAGCAAACTCTATCCTGCATTTTTTTTCTTCTTTTTCTGTTTTGAGACAGGATCTCACTCTGTCACTCAGGTTCAAGTGCAGTGATGCAACCCCAGCTCACCACAACCTCCATCTCCTGGGTTCAAGCCATCTTCCCACCTCACTCTCCCATGTAGCTGGGACTACAGGCGTGCGCCACCACACCCAGCTAATTTTTGTATTTTTTGTAGAGACCGGGTTTCATTAGTTTGCTCAGCCTGGTTTCAAACTCCTGAGCTCCAGTGATCCACCCACCTGAGCCGCCCAAAGTGCTGGGATTATGGGTGTTGGAAACATGTTTATAACATCGGGAAAAATCCACACAGAGACAGTGGATCACTCAGCAAGGCTAGTTTTACTTCCTTCAGGAAGAGGGCAACTCGCCAGTGGTATTGCAAGGAGAGCACACCTGAACAAAGAGACGGGGACATTTATAACTTTCATAACCTGACGCAATCACCCTACTACTGTGTCTAGTTTCCATTGGCCAGAATGGGACCTCCCATTCTACGCTCGACCTGATTGGCTAAAGAACTTGGAAATTTACTGAATAGATAAGGGGGAAAGAAAACGAGGAAGAAGACAAGGAAAAAGAATAAGCTATTCAGGAGAAGGTCAGGAGGGTTTCCAAATAAGGAATGGCATGCACCAGGGTCTGAAGTTTGCCCAGTTCTATTCAGACTTGCTGGAACAAGTCAAGGTAGGTGACTTTAAGTTGTGGCTGATTTACAGAATATATATACATGGGTATATGTTTATGCTAATATTAGGTAATGGCCATAGAGTGAGAGACTGTAACTCCTTATAATGTGGTCTAAGATATAAACTTTGAAGAAGAAATTTTGCATCTCTCACACAGGTGTGAGCCACTATGCCCAGCCTGATTCTGCATTTCTTTTTTTTTAATTTGGAGACATAGTCTCGGTCCGTCACCCAGGCTGGAGTGCAGTGGCATGATCTCAGCTCACTGCAAACTTCACCTCCTGGGTTAAAGCAATTCTCCTGCCTCAGCCTCCTGAGTAGCTGGGACTACAGGCGAGCGCCACCACACCCAGCTAATTTTTTTTTTCTCCTGCCTCAGCCTCCCGAGTAGCTGGGACTACAGGCACATGCCACCACATCCAACTAATTTTTTTTTTTTTTGTATTTTAGTAGAGACAGGGTTTCACTGGATTCTGCATCTTTTTAATCCTGCATTTTCTGCTTTCACCCAAAGGGAAAAAAAATGAAAAAAATGTCACACATGAGCCCAGAGACCACCAAGTCTCCCTATTTTCTGTGGTGAAAGGGTTCATAATCTGGTGCCAGTGACTGAATTGTGCCCCTCTGAAATTTACATTTGAAGCTTCAACCCCCAGTGTGATGGCATCAGGAGGTAGGGCTTTTAGGAGGTAATTAGGTTTAGATGAGGTGATAAGGGTAGGATCCTTATGGGGGTTGGTGCCCTTAGAAGACACCAGAGAGCTTCCTCTCATTCTCTCTCTCTCCCGCTCTCTCTCTCTCTCATCCTTCTCATGCAAAGAAAAAGTCACGTGAGCACACCGAAAGTTGGCAGTTATCCATGAGCCAGAAAGGGAGCCCTCACCAGAACCCAGACATCCTGCTCCCTAATCACAGACTTCTAGCCTCGAGAACTGTGAGCAAACAAAGATGTTATTTGACTACCTGTTCTATGGCATTTTGTTATTGCAGCCCCATCAGACGACTACACCTAGTGTCCATCGACCGCACCCCCCATCCCGCCCCACATACACACACTGACTCAGGATGGGACTCAAGTTCAGAACCCTCTCCCTTGTTGTCAGAAATATATTGTTTAAGCTCAGGAGATCCAGACAAGCCTGGACAACATAGCAAGACCTCATTTCTACTAAAAATTTTAAAAACTAGCCTGGATGCAGTGACTCACGCCTGTAATCCCAGCAGTATGGGAGGCTGAGGTGAGTGGATCACTTGAGGTCAGAAGTTCAAGACCAGCCTGGCCAACATGGTGAAACCTCACCTCTACTAAAAACACAAAAATTAGCCGGGTGTGGTGGCGCATTCCTGTAGTCCCAGCTATTTGGGAGGCAGAGGCAGGAAAATCGCTGGAACCCGGGAGGCGGAAGTTGTAAGACGAGATCACATCACTGCACTCCAGCCTGGGCAACAAGAGTGAACTCTGTCAGAAAAAAAAAAAAGAAACTAAAAATAGTCAGGTGTGGTGTTGCACACCTGTGGTCCCAGCTACTCTCAAGGCTGAGGTGGGAGAACTACTTGAGCCTGGGAGGTCAAGTCTGCAGTGAGCTATGATCATGCCACTGCACTACAGCCTAGGCAATAGAGCAAAACCAAATGAAAAGAGAGGAGAGAGAAAAAAATTAGAAAATGAGTTTTCAAAAAAAAAAGAGAGAGAGGAGAGGAGAGGGGAGGTGGGGGAGGGGAGGGGAGGGGAGGTAAGGACAGGAGGAGTGAGAGAAAAAGAGAGGAGAGAGAGAGAAAGAGAAGGGAGAGAGAGAGAGAAAAAAAGAAAAGGAAAGAGAGAGAGAGAAGAGAGAGAGATAGAAGGAAAAGAAAAAGAAAGAAAGGAAAGGAAAGAAAGAAAGGAAAGGAAAGAAAGAAGGAAGGAAGGAAGGAAAGAGAGAGAGAGAAAGAAAGAAAGAAAGAAAGAAAGAAAGGTGTACGCATTTTTCTTGAGTAAATGTCCATGGCTTTCATCACATTCTCAAAGGAATCCATGGAGAGCAAAAAGGTTAGAAGCGCTATGAACCTGTATCCCTTCACCTGTGTACCTGCCAGCATAGGTCAGTTTGCCTTAGAAGGCGCACCTAGCTCTTGATATTAAAGGCTGCCTCTCAAGGTGACAAAAGTGGGCTGGCAGGGATAGACCAACACAGGGCAGAATAAGGCATGGTCTGTCCAGGAGGAAAAACATTTCCCTGTGTCGGCTTTTTTTTCTTTTTCTTTTTTCTTCTTTAGACAGAGTTTCACTCTGTCACCCAGGCTGGAGTGCAATGGCATGATCTCAGCTCACTGCAACCTCTGCCTCCCGGGTTCAAGCCATTCTTTGGCCTCAGCCTCCTGAATAGCTGGGACTACAGGTGTGCGCCACCACGCCCAGCTAATTTTTATATTTTTAGTAGAGATGGGGTTTCACTATGTTGGCCAGGCTGATCTATAACTCCTGACCTCATGTGATCTACCTGCCTCGGCCTCCCAAAGGGCTAGAATTACAGGCAGCTTTTTATTGGAAGCCTGTTTGCTTACTACAAGAAAAAATATATATATGTATCTATAGATGGCAGGATTTTTTTTTTCCTTTCACTAAAATACATCATGGAATAGTCATCAGAAGGAAACTTTTGTTTTTAACCAGTATTGTTTCTCTTTCATGATAACAACATCTGACATCCAGAGTTTTTACAGTTTCCAAAGCCCTTGTGCTTCT